>JAOXJP010230090.1:0-10845 GCA_025762735.1 Platanus orientalis
GGGACGATGAGAGAGACGCCGCTGCAACCAAGGACGATTAGAGAGGAGCTGCCGATTTCTCAAAAGCCCAGCGCTCCAGCCCAAGAAGAAAGAACCGATCAGACAGAGCGAAGAGAACGAAGATATAGATGAGAGGGTTAACGAAAATTAGAAAGAGGGAAAGAGAAGAAATAGAAAGGGTGCAGGATCCAAAACCTTAGTTATTTTTTGGTACGATGCGAAACTGAAATTAGAAGGAGTGTAGAAGATAGAAAGAGGACGCGGGAACGGGTCGCAAAACTGGTTTTTTTTTTTTTTTATTTTTTTTTTTTTTTTTTTTTTTTTTTTTTTTTTTTTTTTGCGGGGGTTTGAAGTTATTGTATCGGTTGAATTAAAACTGTTACTAGAAAAATATTTCTACAAGCGGTCGTCTATAAAACCGTCGGAATAATTATTATTATTATTATTATTTGATTTATACCGACGGTCATAAACCGCGGATATAACCCGTCTATGGCAACGGTTATGCTGACCGATGCTGAAAAGACCGCTGTAATAGCTTGCTTTTTTTCTTTAGGGTTATCTTAATTGTTCAATAAAAGTTTAAATTTTAATTCACAGGAAAAATGACAACATTTCCGTTTGCTTAGTATATACTAGCAAATCAAAGCAAAGTTGAATTTATTCAAACATGTAATCAGAATAAAAAATGTATATAAAATAAATAAAAGAAAAAATACAATAGATAATTAACTTGTGAACAATAAAGGAGTATGAATCCATCTAGGTGCAGTAAATAAGTAATGCAGTTTCCATGGCATGACTTAAACATATGAGAGAGAGAGAGAGATTATCAAAATTGTTTAATCATCAAGGAGGGACATGAGAAAGTTTTCATTCACCAAACGACTTCATCCTCAATAATCTATACATGAAAGTTGATTTTTTCAAGCCTAACCTAAGTTTCTGAACAGGGTTGATGTAAAGCCAATTTCTTGAATGAAAATAACTTGATGCAGCAAACTTAGCTAACCAACATGTAACTTGATAGCCACATTTTCACTAATGAAAGTAAGCTATAAGCAAAGAGAATTGCATTTGCACTCGGCCATGTATAAAGAACAGAAAACATGTTGATTCATATTAATAGAGACCTCATAAGCCTCTTTAAAATGACATAATTATATGTCTTGATCATAGACTCCATGAGCTCAGAACTCACTCTTCTCAAACCTTCTTTTAGTTTATAAAACGCTTTTATCCCACTGTTGTTCATGCCAATACACAGAAGATTAGGTAGGACAACTTACAGAGTGGCTAAAGTTGGAATGACATCATGGCCGACACATAGTGCCAAAAAGTGAAAAACATCCCCAAAAAAGTGTATATCACTTTTTCGGCGCTGATGTGTCAGCCCTAATGTCATTACAACGTTAGCCACTCTCTAAGTTGTCCTACCGGAATCCAAGCTCTGCCAATAATAGTAAGTAATCCTTAGAAACCAACAATTTCTTCTTATCTCAGGCTCTCTACCATGACATGCAAAATAGATTTGTCCATGTGAGCAATGTGTGGCAACCAAACATAATTAGTAAGTTTGAATTCCATAAAAGCATAATGAATGTATAAAACAATAAAAAAAGAAGTAAGAGTTAGAATCTAATAAGAGGGTACCTCGGGCTTCCACAATCAACTAAAAGTGGATGAAACCATTACAATCTGTTGTATAACATCTCTTGGTTCAGGATTAGGGCTACGGTTTTAAAATTTTGAATGAATTAAAAAAAAAAACTCTCCTCTTCAAACTTTTGCTGTTTTTTTTTTTTTTTTTTTTTTTTTTTTTTTTTTTTTTTTTTTTTTTTTTTTTTTTTTTTTTTTTTTAAATTTGCTAGAAGTGATTGAGTTCTTTTAAAGATTTACAGCTAAAGTAATTGAGATTTTTTTTATCCTTCTTCGTCTTTGTTTCCATTAATTCTCTTTTATCTTTCAAGTGGCATATGCAAAACCAAAAGAAACAATCCACAACCTGCTCCATTAAACTAAAATAACTATTAATATTTCAAAATTAATACAACAAAAAAGTGAGATAGTGATCCCATCTTGATTACTTTAGAACTGGAAATGGATGCTTTGGACTTATGTCGGTTAAGATTTGAGAAAGAAAATGTTTGAGCTTTACCTGACGAATGTGGGTGGTATGTATTGAGTTTCCAGAAAATTCCGGTTGAATACTTCATATAATAGTTGTCATTGAGTGACCGAAGGACCTTCCACAGTTGGAGAACACAAAATGATAAGAGGAAGCGGCAGCTTTGAGGCAACAATTGCAATTGTAGTTGTCCAACTTCTCCCAATAATGGGCAAGAGCGTATACTGTCAAATTGACCCAACAGCAAATCCACTAATCCTTTTAGTTTATGTGCTCACATTCCTAGTGACCTCTTTGATAACTTCACTAAATTTATCAGGTCGGGAATGAAAGAACATGATTTTAAGTCTTCAAAAAAAAAAAAAAAAATCCTTCCTCCTGTTTTAGGATAACATTTAGGGATTACAGATTAGATTGTTGAGAAGCAAAGTCCGTAAAGTATGAGGTTTAGGTCTTCGAAGCACTGGGCAAGTCCAAAAACATCATTTGGGCTATCTCAGAAAACGGTGGTTCCAAACCCATTTTGAGAAACCAGAAGAAATCAGAAATCAAAAACAATAAACTACAACCAAACAAAGCGATTAGAAAAGAAAGGGGGAGGGAGCTAAAGGAGAGGTAGAACCTGATATTGACGACCGATAGTGTTTTGCAATTGAGAAATCAAAAGTTTCCCAAATGAAGAACTCAGGCCGCAAGCTATGGGTGGAGATGGAAAGAATATTAAGAGAGAGTCACGGAGGAGCTTGAGAAGAGGAGAAGAAGAGTCTTTGTAGTTTACCCCTTTGCGTGGAAGAGAAATTGGTAGAAGATTAAGAGAAGAGACGGGAACTGTCTCGAAGGGAAACAAACGATTTCAAAAAAAAAAATTTGGGAGATGAAGATAGAAGAGACGGGAACTGTCTCGAAGGGGGGAAACTGAATGCAAAGATAACCTAATAAATTTAAAATAAATAAAACACTGAGAAAAAACCACAGTACGCCAAATGGCGGTTACTGTAGTTCCATTAGCTCCAAACTGTTACTTTAGTTACTAAAGTATAGTATCACCACAGTTTTTTCTAAGTCACCTCACTTTCCTTCTCTTATAAGGCCACCTCACTTATTTCTAATTCCCCCTCCTACAGTTTTCATAATACCCATTAACCGAAACCTCCTTCACACCTCATTCTCTTCCGTAAACTCTACCTCATACACCAATGTTTTTGCTAAATCCACTTCATTCTGAGGGTGGATTGTATCCGCTCCTCTTATCATCTACTCCTCTCCGTACCTGTCAGGGGGAGGGCACATCAACACCGACAAGTGAAATGTACTCCCCCAAAAAGTGAAAATCACTTGTCGATGCTGATGTGCCCTCCCCTAACAGGGTGCAGAGAGGAGCAGATGATAAGAGGAGTGGATACAATCCACTCTCCTTCATTCCCCTTCTCCCTCAACTAAACCGTGAGAAATTCTCACACTTCACTTCATTCTCCTTCTCCCTCACTCCCTTTTTTCAAATTTGAAACCGTGGTCACCCATTGCCCTCCTCCTCTCTCCCTACGTTTTAAACTCATTTATCTCTTCCTCTTGAGAGAGGATTGTATCCACTCCTCTTATCTTATGTCTTGTCAGAGGGCATGGGCACATCAACACCGACAAGTGATTTTCACATTTTGGGGGGGTGCATTTCACTTGTCGACGCTAATGTGCCTGCCCCCTGACAGGGTGCAGAGAGGAGCGTTAGATAAGAAGAGCAGATACAATCCTCTCTCACTATGTTTCGAAACACATTTCTCTCTCCCTACGTTTTGAAATAGCCCGTGAACGATAAAGAGACGGTGAGAGAACAAAGCCGACGACAACCCGAGGTACGTGTGTGTTTATGTATTTGATTTTTAAAAAACTGTTTTTTTTTTTAATCATTTTTTTATACAAAATGCTTGTTTGGCATAACCAGTCCGAATAGGACTAGCCTGTTCATGCTAGGCTAGGGTGGCCGAGTGGGGCAGGCATGCTTGGCTAGCCTGGCCGAACAGGCCAGTCCCACTCAGACTGGTGATGCCAAACATGAAAAAATAATTTTAAAAAATATATATATTTTAAATAATATAAAAATAAATTTAAATACTATAAAAAAATATTTTGTATAAAATTAAATAATTTTTACTAAAAATATATTATTGAAAATAGTTAATTAATTTTATTTTAATCTTTTTGATTAAAATACTTTAAAAATTAAGTAAATACTATAAAATTTATTAGAAAAATTAAGTAAATACTATAAAAAAATGTTTGTATAAAATTAAATATTTTCTACTAAAAAATATTTTTGAAAATACTTTATTAATTTTATTTTAATCTGTTTGATTAAAATAATTTAAAAATTAAGTAAATACTATAAAATTAAATAAATATTGTAAAATTAAGTAAATACTATAAAATATACTATAAAATTAAACATTTTTTTGTAAAATTAAAATTGTTTGAAAATACTTAATTAATTTTAATTTAATCTATTTGAGCATTCATTGTGTAAAAAATTTAATTTAATGTTTAGAAAACTTATTTTATTTGTAAAATATTTCATTATTGTGCACGTCTAACACAATATGACATATGACAGACTTTGTACCTATTGCATCTGCCTATCAGTGTCGGGTCATAGAGAGGGTCGGTTCGGCTATAGACTCCTATACGGTATCGATTATCAGCTCGTACACAGAGCCTGCTGTTGAGGAGTATGTTAAAGAGGCGCTAGAGCATGCTGCTAAGGCGCCTGAGGATGTTGGAGAGGTGCCTCAGGATGTTATAGTCCCCGAAGCGCCTACGGACCTGACGCTCCTCACTAGCTATGCCACACACATGGCTGCATCTATATGACAACATAAGGTAATGCTTTTAAGATTTCAAAATTTTACTTATTAATACCAGGTGTACTAATAGTATTTGTTTCAATTATAGGAGTGTCGCTTGTTGAAGTGTATCAGCCACGGGTTGAAAGTAGCGGAGTGGGCGTTCGAGCGTCCAGATTTAAAGATTGGGATATGGCAGGGCTATATTGAGCGGTCCAGCTTATTCTCACTAGTTGATAGTTCCTAATGGGCAGTAAGCTGTGTTGTTATATCTACATTCGTCGAGAGATGGTACCCTGAGACGAACACTTTCCATATGCCATTCGAGGAGATGACTATCACGCTTGATGGTGTGAGCACACTACTTTCTATTCTCGTGGTTAGGAACAGTTTCTCCTCCAACATACAAGAGCATGAGGCACGTACATTGGTAGCTGGTGCACTTGGAGTGACAGAGGCGGAGGCCACAGAGGAGCTTGAACTTGCACGTGGTCGGTCAATCAGGCTAGAGTGGCTACAAAGCATATTTTAGGGGAGGGTGGGTGACCACTGTGGCCATGAGATGATTAGATGCTCTACCAGGGCATATTTGCTTTATTTGATTGGGTGCAAGCTATTTGCGGACAAAATAATGACTCAGGTGCTGATCGGTTATCTGCAGTGCTTAGAGGATCTTGATATGGTTTGGACCTATGCGTGGGGAGCAATAACTCTAGCATATTTATATCGACAGTTAGGGGTTGTCAGTAGGTTGGATGCACGATAGATCACTGACTACCTTACGCTGATGGAGGGGTGGATATATGAGCACTTTCCCCTCATTGTTCCACATCGGAACATACGTTATCATCCTAGCTAGCCACACATCCACCATTATTTGTTGCACAGGGAGACATGTTGTCTTACAGACAACGGGATGGCGCTCCAAGAGTCCATTGATGTGTGGGGCTCCCATAAGGTATTGTGTTTATTTTTATATAGTGTAGTATAGTTCAGTACTATCATCATTTTCCTATAGTTATCTTTTATATGTCTGACGTATATTTCAACTTGTAGAGATCACATGGACATCGTACAATGATTCTAGGCAGTATCACCCATTGCTTGAGGTTGTGTACTATCATAACATGTTTAAATGCCTTGATGTCATGGAGCCCTACCATCGGATGCGGGTCTTGAGGCAGTTTGGGAGACGGAAGATCATTCCATATGCTCCACTAGCCTCAAGACAGCCAGTACATAGAGCCAGTGTTGCGTCCACTACAGTGTCCTACCGACCCACTCATGTTTTTATGAGGAGGTGTGGTAGAGCCACGTACTCTCGGATGAGCATCGGTCCGTGCGTTACTTTATCCCGGCGATTGTGTGCCTGACTACATGGACTGGTATGTATGTGTATCACATCGATACGTACATCCATACGACAGATCGCAGGGAGCACCACAGTCACAGTCAGAGTCAACAGATCAAGTATATCATTTCAACATTCGTATTTCTCATTTTAGTTAGTTTTGTTATTATAACTTATATTTATTTGTACTTATTTCAGTGTATTGAGCGGGCGAAGGCTTTATTGAGACCGATTGTCCAAGGTTCGACACGTGGGTACACACATGTGTTGGATACGATTACGTGGGTATGGGATCTCCTAACCTGTCGTGTTAGCGAGTCCATTGAGGCAATGACATCTACATTGGAGTACAGATGACAGAGGAGGCGGACCATAGAGATAGAGACTACAGAGACAAAGACTTAGTTTTTTTTTTCATTTTTATTTGATGAGTTGTATATGTACTTTATAAGGGATGAGACCCCTAATACATTGTACTATTTTATTTGGAGATAACCCTATTTATATAAATCACAGTTTTGTTTCTTCACATTCCTTCTTTACTTGTTATTATGATTACATTTTTATACTTTAAAATCATACACTAAAATATTGCAATTGCTTAATGAAACAAATAAAATAAAATGATTGTGTGTGGGGATGAGGCCCCTAGAAAATAAAAGATCGCAATTGCAGGGCATATGTCATTTCCAAGTATATTAATAATAGTGTGTGAGTTAGTGATGGTGCATATGGAGTTTCGAAGTATAAAAACTTGAATAATATTAATACTAATTAAAGAATGTGTTGCTACAAAAGGTTTTAATAATTATCGATTATATATACAAGTCGTCAACACAAAATTCACAATCAATGCACTATGCGGGATACATTTAAGCTATCTTCCGGCTTAGTCAGTCGTCAATCAAATCCAACGTCCCTGTGTCGCTACATCTCCGCTAACCACACGTCAGAATTCTTCAATTCGTGGTTCGTACGAATGTAGTGCCCATCCCAATGGATTATCAGTCCGGTATCTATGCCAATATGTCGCGATGGGTGGGATAGGATGACTCGACAGGAGGAAAACCTTCACCCATAACAAAGAGTGAAGTTAAACATTGCTGAACATGATTGACTATAATAGCACATTGCAACTTATATTTACTTGTATGAAGTGGTTGGTCACGAAGTCAATAGCAAGATCCTTCCAGGTGGCAACAGGTATAAGGTCGGATCGGAGTGGCAGGAATGTCAGACACTATCGCGCACTCAAAAGATACAGTACAATATGGTAGAAGGAGGCCATTAGGTGGCTACATTCTAGCATGGTCGTCCAATACTCATATGATGCACCTTCCATAAAGTAGGCAATTGAATGCCTAATCTCATTCAATGCTGCAAACCCATAAAAATTTGTCTTATAATACTATCTGTGACTATCTAGTTTTTGTAAAAAGTCATTCCGGACTTGTGACCAACTATTCTCTCCCAAGCCCAAAAGGTAGCAATTGTAATTTCCATTGGCTTATACATCTGCAATATGCTGAATAAATGGACGTATGCCATATGGAAAGTGCCCGATGTAAGTATCATATGATGAGAATAGAACTGACATTTGACAAATGACTTGTGATAGAAGGGATAATGCATCAGCAACAACAGTATAACAAATCAACTTCACTTACACAGTAACAAACCTATTAATTACCTTCTTTTTCGCCTTCCTCTGTTAGGTTGGTCTCATCGGCTATAGAGGGTTGGCACCGTTGGGCCTATGACAAACAGAGAGTAGCTATCCTGCACCGATGGTACTTTGTCAAATGCGGATGGCTCACGTCGAGTAGATTTATCTTTCTAGGTGGCTTACCTCGCATTATCGATTTGATTTTCGGTTCCTCTACATGTGTACTCTTCGGATTTACCAACTCCCTCAATTTTTTAAGCAATTGGGCCTTGCCTGACTTGCCAGCTTGTGCATAGGCTTGCTTTAATAGCTCAGATTCCTTGATATGAATATCATCCTTGCTTACATGGTTCTGGTTCGAGGTGGGTTACATGTCAAGCTTGTGCCAATGAGTATGCAAAGAATGGAGTGGGATAGGACACCTTTACCTACTATAGTCAACAATTCTGTGGGTACAAGGCAAGCCATGGGTGCATCTAAGCTGACATCCACATGTAATGGAGTCAATCCCAATAAAACTAGCTCGCTTTGTCTCATCAAGGATCTTCTCAAGTGCAGTGATGGAGACGTTCCTACGAAGCTCCTTAAACATGGACAACTTGAAATTATGTTTGATGACCATCTTTGATTTCTCAAATGATGTCTTGATTACTATTTGTTGTAACATGAGCATGTTGTGTACGTTCAACCAAGAGGACTCAAAATTTTCTTGACTAGATCCCAACTGCTTCTTTAAGTTGGCATGGACACTCTTAACCTTGCAGGATGCATAAGAAACAACTAGTTAAGTACCAACCAATGAGGAACTATTGTAAGTAGAAGAAAAAACAAAAAACAACCTTACCTATTTGACGTTGTGGCCCCCAGATGCATAACTCAGTCTGTCCAGACTGCAACAAACCTATCCTTGTAGGAATCCAACCAACTCTGCACGTAGTCAAGTGCATCTGGATACACACCGAACTGCTTCTCCAATAGTGCTATGTGGTTATGGTAATCATCTTTTGTTGGTGATATAACCACTAGATTCCAATAGGTCATGAAGATATTCCATGTCTCATTTGTTGAAAATAACTTCTTACACTTTGCAAGCACATTCTTATTGATGTGTCACCTACACAACAAATGTGTGGTAGTAGGAAACACTCGTGAGGTAACATTCATTAGGGCCAAGTCCCTATCTGTCACAATCACGTGGGGTAAAACACTATCATCCATAATACCACGCAAGACATCTAGGGCTCAATTGAAGTTGTTCTCCTTCTTATGTTGTAGAAATACAAATGCCACGGAGAAGGTCATGTCAGTAGATGTCATCCCAACAATTTTTAGGAGGGGCACACAATATTTGTTGGTTTTATACGTGCAATTAGGGGTGAGCATGGGCTAGGGCCAGCCCGAACCCGGCCCGGCCCCACCCGATGTTTGGCCCGAAAAAACCCGACCCAAGCTAGGCCCGACATGGCCCGAGCCCAGCCTAAGACCCAAACTTTTTTTTAGGGGCTGAGAACTTTTCTATATACAAACATATATTTATATTATATACAGCTTATTAAGGGACTGTTTGGCAACCATTTGTAATGTAATCATTTCATTTAAAATTTCTTAGGCATTTGTAACCATAAAGTAATGGTTCAAAATGAACTCTTTCAGATTTATACTTCTTTTTTTTATGAATTCATTCAGATATATACTTGATAACATATATCATATCATTTTATAAAAAAAACCTAAGATTTCATTTCTAATTTTAGTTGGCAAATCAGTAAAAATTTGAATGAGTTCATTTTGAACAATTACTTTATGGCTACAAGTACCTTGGAAATTTGAAATGAAATGATTACATTACAGTTGGCTATAAAATAGGCTATAAATCTTTTCAAATTATTAATAATTCATAGCTTAATTTGTAAAAAAAAAAATTGCAAAAGGTCTTGTGTTCAATTCTTAGTGAGATCAATGATTTTATATAATTCTTAGAATTTAAGTATATAGTTTTCTAAACTTTTAAAAACTAATAAGATCTTGTAGCTTAATTGGCTAATACATTATTATAATATTTAATATGTCTCGAGTTCAAACATCAACCTCATCATTCATGTTTTGTGAAGTTCATGGGCCAGCCTGATGAAATCAATAGGGCTAGGCTTAGGCTAAATATTAAAAAAAATTCTAGGCCCGAGCTTGATGCTTGATATAGTGGGCTTGGGCTGGGCCATGGAGCTTGATATAGTGGGCTTGGGCCGGGCCTACCATGGCCCAGCCCAAACCCCGCCCATGCCCACCCCTACTTGAAACCCCTTGTTGCAGAAAATTTTTTGGCAACTTCCTTCATTTAATTACTTTTATCCCTTTCATCTAAACCTAATTCCTTTCAACCATAAGCCTTCCATAACCAACTAATCCTATCAATACCAATTTTCCTAATTTTTAACCCTAAAATCACTATTTCTTGAATTTTTCCCAATTTTCAAGAACCCTAAACCAAGAAACCCAACCATTGCAGCCGCCCATTCTAAACATCAATTTCCTTTTAATTTCCGGTCATAGAACAATTCTACAACCTAAAAAAGATGGTGCCTCTTGGTGTCCCTTACAATTTTGAACATCAAATTTGAAAACCCAAATTTTGGGGATTTTCAGACCTTCTTGAATTCCTCTTGTTATTTCTTTAATTTTTCTTCACTTTTCTTTATTTTTTTACTCCTTTAAACAATCTTGATTGGATTTATTTAATTCTTGCATGATTTCTTGAAAAAGTTTGCATTCTTGAATTGTTTTCTTTAATATTCAGCATATATCAATTTCAAGATTCAATATTTCTTGCATAAAATTTTATTTTAGGCTTTTGTTCATCAATTAATTA
>JAOXJP010230091.1:0-10076 GCA_025762735.1 Platanus orientalis
GTGTTGGTTCATGATGTCAGTCTTACATTAGGCTGACCTCAAATGATCCTACCAAATCCTTGAATATATATATGTAACAAATTTGGGTCTTTTTTGAATTTATATCAATTTGTATTCAGTTCTTAAAAGAACATCAAACACACAGATGTTCATATTTGATATTGAGGTATTGAGCCCTCTTAGAGTGTGAATGGATAAAAAATGTTCACCTAAACAAATGCCAACCACTGCTTCTTGTCAGGCGGCGGGCACATCAACATCGAAAAGTGAATATGCACCCCCAAAAAAGTGAAAATCACTTTTTAATGCTAATGTTTCCACCCCTGACAGGGTTTGGCAGTCAGCGTTTGTTAAGGGAAGCGTTCATAAACCGATCCCTCTTAGAGCACCTAAGTCCTTGAGGCACATGTACTCTTGCCCCTTTCATGCCCAGGTAAATTGGGTTTTTATACCCACACAAATAGTCCCAACTCCAGAGAACGATTGTGTCAACTTCTCTAAAGAACACTAACCTCTTATGGGCATCAGGGTTGGATATATCAGTACCGAAAAGTGATTTACACTTCTTTTAGGAGGGCCTTTATCACTTTTCAGTGCTGATGTGTCTGGCCCCTGACACCCAGCAGAGGTTTGCATTCTTTAGGGAGGCTGACACAATCCTGCTGGGTAACTCCCTAGGGATTTATATCTGCTTTATGCAGACACAAGTTCAATAATAATCGAATATTTGCATCCCTGCATAGTACAGTGCACGTCTATTATGATTAATGAATTGTTTAACTTTGTCAGGAAATTTTTTTAACAATCGCTCGGAACCGAAAACGAGGAGGGTGGGGATCCCACCAGAACCTATACACTCCAGACCCACCATCCAGCCAATCAGGTGCGACCGCTCTCACGAACGTTACGATCTATGCTCCCTCAATTCCCCAACCGTCGTGGATCCAACTACCTCCACCCTCTTCATTGTTGACCCAAGCGAGATGAACGGACGATCCACATCGCAAACAGTGCGTCCCTACCCTCGGAAATGGGAAAACAACACCATGTCCCGGATCAAAGAGCTCACCCTCACCTCCGCCACAACCACCACCCCTTGCAAAGTCCGGCACAAGGCTCCGGCACTCGTCTTCAGCGCCGGCGGGTACACCGGCAATCTCTTCCACGACTTCAACGACGGCTTCATTCCCCTCTTCATCACTACCCGTTCAATCTCATCTAATCAGGACCTTGTCCTTGTCATCGCCAATTGCCGCAAATGGTGGCTCAGTAAATACGCCGAGCTACTAGTGCGCATCAGCCGCTACTCCATCGTCAATCTCGACACCGCCACCGTCACCCATTGCTTTCCATCGGCAACCGTGGGGCTCATATCTCATGGTTACATGACCATAAACCGCCAATTGTTGCCGCATTCCGAGACTTTCCTCGATTTCTGGGCCCTCCTTGGGTCTGCCTACGTGCATACCCACCACCATTTCTCCCGCCCATCACCGGCCCGTCCCCGTCTCGTGTTGGTGGCTCGCGGTGGCAATGTCGGCCGGGTGATTGTGAACCAGGTTGAAGTCGCACAGATAGCGGAGGAGGTGGGCTTTGAAGTGGTCGTTTTTGAGCCTACTGGCTCCACATCTTTGACAGAGGCTTATGGGTTGATCAACGCGAGCCATGCAATGATTGGAGTGCACGGGGCGGCGCTTACGCACTCGCTGTTCCTCCGGCCGAGGTCAGTGCTCGTGCAGGTGGTACCCATCGGAATCGACTGGCTTGCGGAGACTTGCTTCGGGAAGCCGGCGAGGGATATGGGTTTGGAGTACATGGAGTATAAGATTAGGGTGGAGGAGAGTAGCTTGGTGGAGAAGTATGGGAGAGATGACTTGGTGCTGAAGAACCCTAAAGCTGTTGTCAAGAATGCTTGGTCTAATACCATGAAGATATATCTACAGAATCAGGATGTTAAACTGGATAAAATTAGGATTGGAAGGTATCTGAGGAAGGCTTATAAGAAGGCTCAGAGATTCATGGAAAAAGAGGGTTAGGGTAAGGGAGATGAGGGCTTTGTAGGTCTGCCTTGACATTTTTTTAACGAACAAACAAGAAGTTGGTCGTGTTGCTTCATATTCTCAAGTGAGAAATTTAGTGATCCATCTTTTATAGATCAATTTGCTTGTACTAGTCCCATTTGTGCAGTTCTTTGATTAAATTTAATGTTTCAGAGGCAATTGTTCTCTAGCGTGTTTTGTTTGTTTTTGTTCAATTCTTATGTGGCTTTTTTTATGAGAAATATTAAATTGTCTTCCATCAAACGCTTATCTTTCTTTTGTTTTATATTTACTAAAGTTGCCCTAGATTTAGGTTCGTTACCATGATTTTAAAAAGTGATAACTTAGGATAGGTACACATGAATCTAATTAAGGTTGTTTAGATTATTGTTATGGTAAAGAGCTTGAGCTCATTTCATTCAACTTGATGCTTCCTCAAAAATACAATCCTCCAAAGAGAATGAAGGATTACATGCAGGAGGATTTCCAATGTTCCAAGAATTGGAAAAAATCTATTTTGAGCTGCATATCTCACCAAGTTGTGTGCTGCCTTATTAGTACTTCTTGGGGAAAATAGGAAATTGTGATGTTCGATATGTGTCATGTATTTAATCAAATTTGTTCAATCCATTAATTCTATTAATGAGACATGAGGGACAACTACTAGATGATTTTGAATCATCTCCAGTCTCAATGGACAGGTACGTACACTCCATTATCAATCAATCATTGCATTGTGGCCTGACAAAGGGTGTATGTTTGAGTCAATACACACGATCAAGGGAGGGTATTACAGTAAATATATAATCGATAAGTATCTGTACATTTATTAAAACACCCTTTGTCAGATATCACGTCACATCCCAAGCAGGAGTGGTATCTGTCCATCCAAACTGGAGACGATGTGAACTACTAGGTACCTATTCATGGCAAGTAGATTTAAGATTTGACTCTCCATTTTGTGAATTGATTGACATTTAACCTAGAATAGGTATACATGAATTTGGAGTGTTACCTTAGAATAGGTAAACATGAATCTAATTAAGGTTGTTTTAGACTATTATTATTATTATTATTATTATTATTGTAAGGAGCTTGACTTGATGCTTCCTAAGTAATACAATCCCCCAAAGAGAATGACAGAAATACTTTTTTTTTTGGGTAAAGAGTGTTAGCTCAATTTCATTCAACTTAATTTCTCATGGTTACAAAGATCCATTTCAAGAATAAAAGAAATTCTTTGAGGAATGGTTGTACCATTCCATATAGAAGAAACATGTTCCTTGGATGCTATAACAACCATTGCATGAGTTGCTTTATTGCAATCTTGATGAACAAAAGAAATGGTAACGTAGGGGTTGAGGCCTAGGATGCCTCGACAATCCAAGATTATGTTGTGGATTTTCCATAGAGGTTGAACCTCTGAATCATTTAGGAGCTTTATGATAGATTGATTGTTTCCTTCAAGCATAACATACATATTAATCTGGCAAATCTTTTACTAACTGTAAACCCAAGAGAAAAACCATAGCTTCAGCTTCTTCAGGGTCACAAAGGTATAATTTTAGGGTTTTTCCTTGGATAAAGGCGCCATTGTGAAATGGAAGAGATACATGTGGAAGCATTTCGAATCTCACCAAGTTGGGTGCTGCCTCATTGGTACTTCATGGAGAAAATGGGAAATTGTGATGTTTGGTATGTGTCATGTTATAATCAAATTTGTTCAATCCATTAATTCTATTCATGAAACATAACTACGAGGTACCTAATCATAGCAAGTAGATTTAAGATTTGACTCTCCATTTTGTGAATCGAATGATAATTAACTTAGAACTAGAACATGAGAATCATGATTTTACAAAGTGTTAACTTAGAATAGGTATACATGATTCTAATTAATGTAGTTTATATTATTATTATTATGGTAATGAGGTAGAACTTATTTCATTCAACTTGATGCTTCTTCAAAATTACATTCCTCCAAAGATAATGGAAGAGATACATGCAGGAGCATTTCAAATGTTCCAAGAATTGGAAAAACTCTAATTTTGAGCTATATCGCCAAGTTGCATGCTGCCGTCTTGGTACTTCTTTGGAAAAAAAAAAAAAAGAAAGGATATTGTGATGTTTGGCATGTGTCATGTATTAATCAAATTTGTTCGGTCCATTAATCTGAAAGATAACTACTAGGTACCTAATCATATCAAGTAGATGTACGACTTGACTCACTCCATTTTGTTGATCAATTGGCAGTTAACTTAGAGTAGGTACTAAGTGTTAACGTAGAATAGGTATACATGAATCTAATTAAGGTTGTTTAGGTTATTATTATGAATAAGTGCTTGAACTCATTTCATACAACTCGAGAACCCGCTCCTTGGAGAATTAAATCAATAATTCAAGATTGTTGTGTTCTAACATCATCAAGTAGTGTCATAATTTCCTATATCCTAAGAGTTGTACAATCAATGGCAGCCACAACAGCAAGGGAGCCGCAGAGAATTTGGTAGGACAATTTAGAGGGTGGCTAAAGTTGGAATGACATCAGGGCCAACACATCAGTGCCAAAAGTGAAAAACATCCCCCCAAAAAGTGTATCACTTTTTCAGCACTGATGTGTCAGCCCTAATATCATTCCAACTTTAGGCACTTTCTAAGAAGTTGTACCTTCCCATCTCGGTATCATATTTATGGAGTTTAGAGTGATCAAAACCTTCCCCAAAGATTTTCATCCATTATTTTGTGAATTTTTGTAATGAGGAAAATTAATGAAGAATGAAATGAGCTTAGGCTCTTAACTAATAATAAAAAACAAAATTTGTTGTGTTCTAACATCATCCTCAAGCTGTGCCATAATTTCCTATATCTCGAGAGTCTGCAACAAGGCTGCACATGCATTCAATGGCAGCCATAACAGCAAGCGGGCATATTTATGGATTTTAAAATGATCAAAGCCTTCCTCAAAGATTTTCTTCCATTATTTAATAAATTTCTGTAATGAGGAAAATTCATGAAGAATGAAATGAGCTTAGCCTCTTTACTAAAAATAAGAAATAAAATTCATTCAACTATATATTCCTCAAAAATATAATCCTCCAAAGAAAAATGGAAGATATAAATGCAGGATTTCAAATGTTCCAAGAATTGGAAACAGAAAAAAAAAAAAACGACACAACCTCTATTTTGAGCCACATACTTTGCCAAGTTGTGTGCTACCTCATTGGTTCTTTTTGGGAAAATAGGAAATTATGATGTTTGGTATGTGTCGTATTAAATACATTTGTTCAGTCTATTAATCCTATTCATGACAGACAGCCACTAGGTACCTAATTATAATGAGTAGATTTAAGATTTGACTCACTCCATTTTGTGAATTGATTGCCAGGTAACTCAAAATAGGTATACATGAATCATGATTTTACAAAATGTAACTTAGAATAGGAATACATGAATCTAATTAAGACTGTTTCGATTATTACTACTATTATTGTGGTAAAGAACTATTACTCATTTCATTATTCAACTCGATGCTTCTTCAAATACAATCCTCCTAAGAGAGTGGAAGAGATACATGGAGGATTTCTAACGTTCAAAGAATTGGAAGAAAAAAAAATCTATTTTGAGCTACGTATCTCTCCAAGTTGTGTGCTGCCTTATTGGTACTTCCTGGGAAAATGGGAAATTGTGATGTTTGGTATGTGTCATGTATTAATCATATTTGTTCAATCCATTCATCTTCTTCATGAAAGACAACTACTAGGTACCTAACCTTAGCTAAATTTAAGATTTGGCTTTCCATTTTGGACATGTTTGGCAGCCACCTGTAATGTAATCATGTCATCTCAAATTCTCAAAGCATTTGTAGCCATGTATAAGGTGATCAATGTGGATTTCCTGTAGTGAGACTGAAGCACCAGGGTGTTGGGTGACACGTGGTTGGAAAAAGTGAAAAACACCCAGCAGCAGTTCACTTTTTGTAGTGGTTTACATTTTCCACCTACATATCATCCGGCATCCTAGTGCTTCAGTCTCGCCACAGAAAAGGCGCTCCAGGAAATTCGCTTTGTAAGGTGATGGTTCAAAATGAATTCATTCAAATATATACTGATGGATGTCAGTGATTTGTTAACTAAAATTAGAATTGAAGTCATCTTAGGGTTTTTTTTTTTATAAAATGAAGTGTTATATGTTATCTTCCACATTTTGGTGATGAATGAAATTCAGTCCATAAATAAATCAATATAAATCAAAATGAGTTCATTTTCAACCATTACATTATGGCTTCAAATGCCTTGGAAATTTGAAATGAAATGATTTAATTACTGGTGGCTGCCAAACACTGCCTTTGTGAATTGATTGACAGTTAATTCAGAACTCATGTGAATCAATAAATAATTCAGATAAATCAGCTTGTAGTTTTGTTTGTAGGTATGACAAATCCAATCAACGCTTCAGCTATCTCTAGCGTGAATGGACCTACCAACGTACTACTAATCCATTCACTCGAATCAATTTTTGTAAATTTCTTCATAATTACCACCATTGAACATGCGTACGCACACACGCACAAATTGGATGACACTTAGCAGAGCCTTAAAACACGAGAGTTCTCATACACCAACAGCCTACAGAAATTGTTCTATTCACTAAATGGTCTAAACTTAACTGATTAAACTGATTTGTTTGATCTATTACCAAAAAAAAAAAAAAGTGATTTGTTTGATCTAATAGGTCCACTCAATGTGGTCCACAGACTGTACAGTTGGGTTTAACAGGTCCCACAATGTGACTCACGGATTCCACATTTCAGATTGATATATATTCCCTACTTAAGTCTGGATTCTCTGTAGTAAGTTAAAATACATTAACGTGCAACGATTCTCAAAATGCAACATGCATGCAAAGAAGTTAAAACTCCAACCAAATTTAAGTGGGAGTTTTAAATTTTTGTATACATGTCATACTGCTTATACTTGCTGCCCATTAATGTAGTTTAGCTTACAGCAGAGGATCTTAAATGTACCTAATCTTCTCTCAAAAGGCATGCTTGAACGTTTTTTTAGAGAGCAAATGTCCCTAAGGATTTGGTACAACCCCCCTAGTTCAGCCCAAGGTCAGCCCAGTGTCAGGGGCTGATACATAAAGGCCGAAAAGTGAAAAGCATCCCCAAAAAGTTAAATCACTTTTTTGGTGCTGATGTGTTGGCCCCTGATGTCAGTCCACACCAAATCCAATGCGAGCAAATGTCCTGTCTAGGGCACCAGGGGACATTACCAGGGGACATCATATGGAATAAAATGGGCATAAATTTGAAATTGCATTTATCCCCCACTCATTTAATTCCATATGACGTTCCCTGGTGTCCTGGACAGAATATTTATTTTGCTTTTTATTACCATAGGTAGCAATAAATTAGCTCGGCCCAACCCAAAATTAGCCACCTACCCTAACCTTATTTAATTCAGGTATGTTGCCGGGCCCACTTCTTAAAAATGGTAGGTTTCATCATGCACATGGCGATCTGGGTCGGTTGGAAAATGCTCAATGTTAAATAATCAAATTCAAACCAGGTCAGGATTAGCCAGCCCAAACTTGAGAATAACCGGATAGGTTTGGGTGGGTTGGTGAATTGTGTCACGAATTGCGACCTCTCTTTTTTGGGGTGATATCAGGCTTGGAGCCACCATTCATGGGGATCCATGTGCAGGCAAGTACTGATAAAGTGTATGAGGCTATCCAAGGCACCAGGGGACATCACTTACCAGATTCCATTGTGGAAGACACCATATTTTTCAAAGGAATAGGTTATAAGATATCTAATCTATGCATAATATCATGAAAAGTGGATACAAAATTTTGACTGCTACCAGGTATCAACAATAAGTCTGAAAAAGTATCTAAAATAGTGAAATTTAGATATTTGCACTTAAAGAAATTCCAAAAAATAAACAATTTAATGATTAAAATATTCAATGCTTGTTCATTTCGTGTTTATATACAAAAAAAAAAAACTATTTAAGCTACAACAAGAAGCATTATTTGTTTGGTATCATCATAAAATTATTCATTGGGATTATTTACTACGAGTTCTATAGTAACAATATCAACCTTCCGTCCACAACCTACTAAAGGACCATGTTATCATATTCTATAAGTACAATTTTGCAAACTATTTATTTCTATTTGTTAAGACTGATGATCATTAGACAAGGTGTTTACTAAGTTTGGTGCCATGCCTAGTCAATAGGCATCTTTTTTAATATTTGGGATGTTTAAGAAGAAGGAAATCGAAAGATGGAAGTTGGGGAAAATGCTTCCAGATGTATTTAAAAAAGTCGGTTGGTTTACAAAAGCTGGGCGGGTCAGGAAAAAAAAACTAGCCAATTTGCAAAAACCAACCAGTTAGATACAATTTTTGCTGCAGATTTTGAGTATACAAAGAAATGAAAGAATCAGATAGGCGTGCGGTTCAGGTTGAACTGGGTTCTATTGCCCGGTTCGATATGTTTTCAAGACGATATTCTAACCATGTTTTTAAATACGAAGCAAATGTTCTGTCCCCAGGATGGTGTCTTGAACAGAAGATTTTTTTCCATTTTGGTTCAAATAAAATGAGAGTGTTGTAAAAGTTCAGGATGATCGACCATTAATATATCAAAAAGATACACTGTAATTAACTATCTTCTAAATAGCTGTAATTCATATATTCCATTAAATTATGGGCTTTTTATGCAACTGTTAGCATAGTTTTGAAAACCGGACCAGATCAGACAGTTGGACCCGGTTTGACCAGACTGGCACCCTAAACGGTTGTATAGAAGCTTAAAACCATAATCTTTCAAAAACCATACATAACCGACAAAATCGACGAAAACCAACAGTTTTTTACAAACCCGATTCCAATAAAACCAACCGGTTTTTATTTTTTAGCAAATTAAGAAGAAAAAAAATAGAAATTTGTCTTTCCAAAATTCAATCCCACTTTCGATGAATCGCTTTTATTTTTTTGTATTTTATTACACTTTTTGGTATGTCTAAACCCGGTCATAAGTTTTCTAATGTATTATGAATTGTTTTATGTTTTGGTATTTTATTACATTTTACTTATGTTTGAAATAAACCGTGGTTAGATCATGTATTGGACTTGAACTGTCTACCTTAATGGTTCGGTCTGGTTCTCAAAACTATGGCTGTTAATAATATTTAACAATTTTTTACCAAAAAAATAAGAATAATATATCCTTTTTTAATAATAAAATATTTGATACACTATAAAAAGGGGTCAATATTATAAATAACTATCAAAGTTCACTACCGATATATCCAACTTTAATCAAAAGTCTTTCATTGCATCTATTAATCAAACTTTTATTGCCCTTATTCCAAAACTCAAAAACCCAAAGTCTATGTCGGATTTTAAATCTATTAGCCTCTATAATGTATTTTACAAAATAATTTATAAACCATGGCTAATAAAATGAAAAAGAAGTATTTTCTGAAATCATCTATTCTCATCTAAGTGCTTTCGTTTAAGGTTGTCAAATCTCAGACAAAATCATTATTGCACAAGAAGTTTCTCGCTTCCTAAAACTAAATAAATCAAACAACCACCATATAACCATTAAGATTGACATGAGTAAGGCCTATAATCAGATGGAATGGGACATGATAATTTATATGATGGAGAATGTTAGTTTTAACCATAAATTGAGAATTTAGATCAAAGAATGCATCTCTTTAGTGTAATATAGAGTTCTTATAAATGGTCCTTTGAGAAATGATATTATTCTCTCTAGAGGTCTTAGACAAGGAGATCCTTTATTTCCCTTCCTTTTTCTTTTCTGTGTGAAATGTCTTTCGACGGCTTTTATTAATCTTGAAAACACCTAAAAAATCCCGAATATTAAAATTAATCACTCTAGTCCATCCATCCCACACCTTCTCTTTGCAGACGATTGTTATATATTCTCGAAGGTAATTCTTAAGGAGGTAGAGGCGATCAGAAATTGTCTCATTAAGTTTAATGAGGCTTCGGGG
>JAOXJP010230092.1:0-10844 GCA_025762735.1 Platanus orientalis
CATTCTAGTGAAATTTCCATTAATCCTCATGACAAATAATCCATCAAAATCGAAATTTTGAACCTTGGATAGGTTTAAAGTTCAAACTTACATCTTAAAATTATTATTTTTTTAAATTCATGGGCCGGCCCGAGGCCCGGTCAATTAATGAGGACTGGACCCAAATTCCGACCCGAGCCCTGTCTATAATTTAAGGGCCGGGCCTGGGCCTACTATGGCCCGACCCAAGCCCGGCCCGTGCCCACCCCTAATGGTAATTGTATCTACTTCAAGAAGTTCTCAGATGATTTTTTTTTATATAATTGTTGATATATGTTGATGATATGCTTATTGTTGTCAAGAACATGTCTGAGATCAATAGGTTAAAGGCTTAACTTAGTTGTGAATTTGAGACGAAAGACTTGGGTTCAATATAAAAGATTTTGGGTATGGAAATCCATAGGAATAAAAAAGCAAGAAACCTATATTTGTCATAGAAAAATTATTTTGCAAAGATACTTGAACGCTTTGGAACACATGATTCTAGACCTGAGTACCCCACTTGCTAATCATTTAGACTTTCAATGGATTTGTCACCATAGACTGAGCAGGAGAAGTATATGTCTCATGTTCCGTATGTTAGCGCAGTTAAGAGCCTCATGTATGTGCCATGATTTGCACTTGTGCATGCATTTCACATATTCTTAGTGTTGTGAGTATATGGATCGTCTAGGGAAGGTACACTGTCAGCCTGTGAAATGGATACCGAGGTATTTGAGAGGTAATGCAGATGTTGGTTTGTTATTTGATATAAATAGTGGAGTTTATGATAGTGCTGTTAGATTTGTGGATTCTGATTATGCTAGTGATCATGATAAGAGGAGATCTTTGACATGTTATGTCCTCACTCTCTCGGGTTGTGTTGTTAGTTGGAAGGTAACATTATAGACTACATTTGTTTGTCTACTATGATGCAGAGTATATGGCATTGATTGAGGCAATGAAGGAGGTTGTTTGTTTGAGAGGTTTGGTTGGTGAGTTGGGTTTGCAGTAGGGTTTGATTGTTATACACTATGATAGTCAAAGTTCTATACATTTGACTAGAAAATCAGATATATCATGAGAGAACCAAACTCATTGATGTTAGATATCACTTTATTCGGGAGATCATCTCACAAGGTTAAGTAGAAGTGGAGAAGATTAGCCTGACAAATAATCCAGTAGACATGATGACTAAGTTAATTCTATAATCAACTTTAAGCATTTCTTGGACTTGATTGGTGTTTGCAATATTTGAGAGTTGCACTTCGGGGTTTGGTGGAGAAGAGTTTTTGTACTATGGGGCTCGGTAGAATTCAAGCCAAGGTAGAGATTTGTTGTGAAGGTATTTCGATTTCAACCTAATGTGCAATCTGGGGAGCGACCTGAATGACCTGTATTTTGATTTGTTTAGGGGTCTGACTTAACCCGCACGGTAGATAGCTTTTTTCGGTGGGTTATATAGGCTTTTTTTGGGAACCAAGCTGCCACACTGTAACTTGCTCTTCATTCACAGTGAAATGCTTCTTGCTATTTTTGCCCATGGACATAGGCTTCAAGCCAAGCCACGCAAATCATTTGTGTGTTTTATGGTTTGCTATTTTTGCTATATTCTTTCTTCTACTTGCTAAGAGGGCTGTTCGGTTCGTTATGAGCCAAGCTTGAGCCTTGTGTTTTAAGCTCATAGAACCGAGCCTGAGCCTTGATTCAAGTTTGTTTCCTAAGTGAGCTTGAGCCGAGCTTCACTAAGCTTGGCTGGCCAAAAGCTCGTCTTGTTAAAAGGTTAAGAATTTTATTATATATATATATATAAAGGGCGACCCAGTGCATGAGGCTCCCGCTAACGCAGGGTCTGGGGAGTGTAAGATGTACGCAGCCTTATCCTTATTTTTGGAACGGCTGTTTCCGTGACTCGAACCCCCGCCACCAGGGACGCTAACCGTAAGCTTTACCATTGGGCCAAGCTGCCCTTTATATATATATATATTGTGACAATAGAAATGTTCAAACAAGACAAATTGGGTTAAAAGGTCATTGGGCTGTTAGGCCTTTTTTTCCCTGGTTGGTGAGTTGAGCCTAAGCTTTGTTTTCATGTGACAAGCCCGTGCTGAGCTGGGCAAAGCTTGGTTCATTGGCACCCCTACTTGCTCACATATGATCTTTAAATTTAGGGTTTCGACACTACATGACATGTAACAGAAAACCTAAATTTGTTGTAGACAATTGATCCACTCTACAACCTAGGGTGGTAGCAAAATCATCAATGGAAGGCAACTCTTCCACCCCATGAATTATGCTTTTCCCAAAATTCAAGCTAGAAATGATTTCAAACATTGAAGGACACAACTGAGCATGTTGATCATTCACTTTCTTGATCGCTTCAACTCGCTTCCGCTCACTTCCTAGAAATTGGGGAAGCCGAATTGGATTCAGTTCCCAAATGTGCTGAAGCGAGCTTTCCCACCCTGTATCTAGCTTCCTTTCTATTTATTGTCTTCTTCTACTTATGCCTATGTGGAACATTATCTATGTCTTATGTACAGGGAGTCCTTTATTCTATCCTCATACTCATTTTGCTCTAGGTAATGGTAGGAAAATTTGTTTTTGGAAAGACCTTTGGTGGGGAAATTCCACTTTGGCATTTGAATATCCTCATTTATTTCGTATTGCATCCCTTAAGAATGCCTCTATTGTTGAAATTCTTTCCCGAAATGAGTATGGTCTCTTTTGGAATTTGAATCACACTAGAGATTTGTGTGATTGGGAAGTCAATTAAGTCAATTTAGTGGTAAACTTGTTTGAAAAGCTCCATGATGTATATATGTTAAGTTCTTACATTGATGCTTGAGTTTGGAGTCCATCCTCGGATGGTAGTTTCACTACCAAATTCTTTTTTCCATATCATATCTGAGAAGTCTTTGAGTCAGTCTAATTTCCTGGTTCAAAAAATATGGAAAGCTGTCGATAAAAAAAAAAAAAAAAAAAATCGAAAGCTGTGGCTCCCTCTCGAGTGAAGAATTTTAATTGGGCAGCTTCTCTAGGTAGGCATAATACTTTGGATGTTCTCCAACGTTGACGGCTTTATATGATGTTTCCTTTAAGGTGCTGCCTTTGTGGTTAGGATGGGGAGATTGGAGACCATATTTATTCATTGTTCATTTGCTAGAAGAATGTAGGGATTCTTTTTATTGGCTTTATGTTTAGCCTTTGTTATGCCAAAGAAGTTTTTAGGAGCTCTTATTCAAGGCATTGCGTGAGGAATTTGGAAAGAAAGAAATCATAGAATTTTTGAAGATAAGAAGAGATGTGAGAATGGTGATTGATTTCATTTTATGTGAAGTAGGTTTTTAGCTATTGGTGACTAAGAAATTTAAAGAGTGTTCCATGAACAATTTCATGAGAGATTGGGTATCTTGCATATCATTGTCATACCACCAAAGTGAGGTGATTGTAATGGTGTGGGACCCTCCCCCAATTGGAAAATATAAGCTTAATTTCAATGGGGCATATCTTGAAAATCTTGGTCCAGATGGATTTGGATGTGTGATCCGAGATCACCAAGGAGAAGTTATTCATGTTCGATGTGGCCCTATAGGGAGCAATGATTCCACTAAAGCTCAACTCACGGGTTTGTTGGAACTTGGAAGGTCTACATATGCTCAAATCAAAAGTTTTTGAAGAATGCATCATAGAAGGGGGACTTAAGGACAATTGTAAGTTGGAAAGTGGGGAAATCATCTGGCTCGTGGCAGCATTTGGTTACGAAGGCAAGAGATCTCATAATTGAGCTAAAAGGCAGAATTAAGGCATGTGCCAAGGAGTCAAAATTCCTTGGCTGATAAACTTGCAAAAGGGGGTATTCATATGCAAGATGTATATAAGGGGGACTCTTTTCTAGATTGTCTAGATACTTTGTGAGTCTTTGTATTGGTTGGAGTCCATATATGGGGGACTCTTGGGGTGTAGTTGGTATAGTTTTGTATAAGGGGTGGTGGTTTCTGTTCTATACTTATATATTCTCTCTCATGCTATCAAGATGGTGAATTGGTCAATCACATTTTTCTACATTGTCCTTATGTAAATGATATTTGGTGGCACTTCATCAAAATCATTGGGGTATCCTTTGTATTCCCTAGGGAGGTGATAGAATTGCTCAATCAATGGCATATGGGCCGGTTATCCAAAAGGGGCAAGAAGCTCTGGCAATACTTGCCTATTGTCATTGTATGGTTTGTTTGGGAAGAAAGAAATTGACGGATTTTTCTTGATAAAAAAATAACAGGACATCAAGTGATTGATCTCATATCCATTAGGATGGCTCATTGGGCGATGGAGGATTTAAGTTTCAAAGGAGTAACTGTGGATAACTTCCTTAGAAATCTTCCCTTAGTGATTGAATCCTTCTCTATTGTATACCAAAGTCCCCCCCCCCTAGTGGGAAATGCCTTGAAGTTGAGTTTTGATGGTTGCTCAATCGGAAATCCGGGGCCATTAGGAATGGGAGGTTCATTATTCGATGCTTCAGGTCAGTGCATAATTGCTGTCTCGGGTCCAATGGGACAAGTGGATTCACTCACTGTGGAATTAAAGGCGCTACTTTTTGGACTGAGGTTAATAGATTCCAAACTAGTATCATCTCACATCATTGAGGTGGAAGGCGACTCAATGGTGGCAATTGGATGGATGCAGAATGCTAGTGGTGGTTCATGGAGATTGTCTCATCTAATCAAGGAAGCTGTTTTTTTGGTTTTTTCTTTGAATATCTCATTCAAGTGGATTCCTAGAGAGGCTAATGAGGTTGCGGATAGGCTAACTAAGTGAGGGGTTCAAAAAGATCTCATCTTTGTGGGTTCTCTGGAAGAGGAGATGTCTTTGTAATTACATTAGTCGTGGAAGAGTCTCCTACATGACCCTTTGGGTGACCTTTTAGTTTTCTCTTGGGGTCAACAGAGTTTTGCTGGGCACTATGTACTCATTTCTCTTCTCATTTCTTATTAATTAAAAAAAAAAAAAACAAAAAAAAAAAAAAAAAAGAGAAAAGTAAAGGAATGGAAAGGATAAAGCCCCAGTATGGTGTTAGTGTGCATGTTTCTTCTTTGGTGCTAGCAAAGAGCAAAGATAATATGAGGGGGACTTATTTTGGGGGTTAATTAGAAGATCCAACGCTTGTATACTTATTTCCTATGGATTAGGAAAGGATCTAATGCTTGCCATTTAAATGGTTTTGCTTGCTTGCTTGCCCTGGGGCCTTCACCTGTGACTGGGCCCTTAGAGGAAACTTTATAATTTTGATGTTAAACTATGTTCTGGTTCCTCAAGGATGTGACTCATACTGAGTAAACACTAGAAATATTAGAAATCTCTTAAAGTTATTGGAAAATAATGGACAAGTCATGGAAGCATTAAGAAACATGGATTGATATTTGATAATATTCTAAATAAGAATAACTATATTAATCATAGAGAAATGAAAAAGAACATGGATTGGTTTTCTGGTTTATATTCTTTAGTTTCTCACTTTTTTCTTTCACCATTTTGGTGAAATTGTATATTCTTTTTTCTTCTTTTGAATAAAATCCTTACCAATCAAAGAAAAAGAAAAGATAAGAAAAGAATAAGTTAAATAATGCATGTGCAGACAATTGCTTTAAGATTCTACAAAAAAAATTGCTTTAAGAGACCGAGAGCCAATCTTACATTTACAAATGTTCATTATCACGTAATCAATATAAATAATTGCACTAGATCATGCGTTTATAATGTTCTTGATGTCTATTATATATGCACACGTAATACACTTATAGCAGTTGGGTTTCTTATTATATTGTTCCATTATATATTTTTTTAATATATACCTCTTAAGTAAAAACTGTATATATATATTCCTTTGAATATAACAAATTTTGATTTAGAAAGTGCAAAATATTTACCTCCTGTGAATCGGAAGCTTTAAATTTAAAAGGGATATCATCATCCATCACCTTGGAATGGTCAACATTATTAGATGGAATCCAAATGTTTTTTCCATTGATTATGAGAAGTTATTCAGGCAGTGATGGTTCAGATTATGGGGGCTTGGGGACCAGAGGGATCTTTGAGGCTATTGCTGACATATGTGGAGGACAAAAACCGGTGGATGAGAAGACACTAGGATGTTAAGAACTGAGATGGGCTAGGTTGGAAATCCGGTGTGGCGATCTCAGAAATATACCAAGAAATATTTTTGTAATAGACAATGGTAAATATCTTCCTATCATGGTCTCCATTGAAAACGAAAGCTTAGATCTTCTTGCCATGGTCTCTGAAATGGAAAATGATATGGACTATCCCTCAGCTTTGCTGGACCTTGATGGTGTTTCTAGCAAGGAGAAGGGGGTGATTCTGGTGTTGCTATAGAAGGATCCCACACCTCAACAAAATTCAAATCAGCCTGGTAGGTCTCAGATCGTCAGTACGGAGTTGTACGAAAATCTGAACGGGAGGGTATCTTGTCAACCTGCAACATCACACTCGGCTGACATTGGAGCCCTTCACGCATCCGATATGGCTGAACGCATGGGACGATCAGTATTGCCTGGCTGTTCCTCCTATATTAATCGAAAGGAAGAGCGGGAGAAGTTACCAACTTGATGTTCTAAAAGATGTCAATAGGGGTTGTGAAACTTAATCTGAGACAAACCTCTCTGTAGATCAATGGCTACTTGGGCAGTTTACTCGTAGCCTGTCGGGCAAATGCGGAATTTCAATGACAACAAAAAGGGGGGGGGGAACTAATGACAATGTTGCCCTAAAGGTGATAAATTCGGCTGTTGAACCACTTAGGGCAAAAGGGACTTCTCTCTAGCATCATAATAATAGTAGACCGAATTCCAATTCTGCTCCTATGAGAATAGAGGGGGTGGATGAGAGTGTGGGGGGGGGGGGACCAAAAGGTCATTGCTGGGAAAACTAAAGGGTATGGAGAATAAATATTAGCAGAAGGATTTCTTCGGAATGAATGAAAAACGGGGGAAGTCGACAAGGTAAGGAGGGAGCCATTCGAATTTCCTCTCTCAAGGGGGATTATCCCACAGTTGCTGATGGTTGGTGAGTCATCATTTTCTCAACCTAAAAAGGGGAAGGAAATAGGGTGGCTGCTGATGCTACGAGAGAGATTTCAAGTGACAATGTGGAATTGATCTGGGAACAATTACAGGGAAAAGGGGGAAAAATGGGGAATCCGTTGGTTGCCATTGTCAATAAGATAAGGACATCATCATATCGTCATAGTGGGGAGGCTGCTGCGCAGGATTTGAAAAAAGATTTGTATGAAGCACATCAGATTGAGTCGAGTGTATCTTGGGTATCGAATTCTACAGAGCATGAAGTTTCATCAAGATGTACATGTAATCCTGAAAGGGGTTCTGTCTGTAATCATTTTGGCTAATCAGTCTCTGCTTCTCACTCTTCTCCTCAGATGAAGCTGGTGGAAAATGGTCCTGATGACTGTGTGGATCTACCAATTCCATTCAATTCTCCATTCACTGAGGTTTATTCGTGTGCTGCGGACAAGACAAATGCGGGCCCCAAAATGGACGAGGAAAAAGTGCCTCAGGCCAAAAAGTCTGGACATATGATAATGAAGAATTTGACTATATCCACCTCCTATCCCGTGCATCTAAAATGTATCAGTTATTTTCTAAATGCCATTCTTCTAGTTTGCTAGATGCCTTAGATTTATGTAGAAACAATCAGCTGATTCAACCTGTGGAGGATTGGAATCTTATCCAAGTTAACAATGGTTTATTAGAAAAGAAATATAACAGGGAAGGGTTTGATTTATGGAATGCCAAAGATTTAGAATATAGGTAATCAAAATTTAAGAATTAGATAAAATAGTTAAAAGGGGTGTGAGCTAGTTAATACTCAAAAGAAAGAAATAATGTTTTTTTTTTTCGGTTACTTGTACTATGCACTCACCCGACCTAGTTCATTGGTTCGGTTGGACTGGAGTTGGTTTTAAAAAATTTCTTCTTGTCACGTACCTCTCTGCTGTAAAAACAGGAAAACACATAAATCATTGCCGCCGCTTCAAAACTCCTCCAAACGCTTTTTAAATCTTAGAAAGAAATCCCTTTCAATGACTTCTATTAGAATATACCAACGAAACTTGCAAAATAGCTCTAGAAAATTCAAGAAAAATAATTGATTTTGTAGCTCTTTAGGTATTCTGTCTGGACAGACTTTCTGACCAGATTCTGGTTTGCCGACGATTGGAAAAAGGGGAGGGATGGTGCCTCTTGGTCCATTTTCGAGTCAGGAATGCGCCGCAATTGACATATCTTGTAAACTCCAAGTAACGAATCATTGGTGATCAAATCTTCGATCGAAGGTAGAGTTAGAAAATAGAAAATTTCACATAAAAAATATAAAAAAATTAGAAAAATGAAGGGAATGAGAAATCTTGATAACCCTCAAGATAGGAAAAGATAGGCCTCCACCTATGGTGTTGAACTTGGCGAATCAAGGTCCCTTTCCAGGGTTTTGAGAGAAAACTCCAAAATAGAAGAAAAATCTTCACATTTGAAGAGTGTTCAAAGAGAGACAAAACTCAAATTTTCTTTATTGCATTAATTGATTTGTTTTGGGTGTGTGGGGTTAAATTTATAGCCCACACGTCCTAGGATTACAACTTAACATCATGTTTCGACTATTTTGCCCCTTTATTACATTAAAATACCAGAAATACCCTTTTCCCCAAATTATTCCCAAAGTACCCCCAATTACGAAAACACAAAATCCCTAATAAAAACACATATAATAATCTAAAATATATGAAATCACCAACATTCACTTTCCCAAAAATCCCCAAATACATAAAATATGAAGAAACCCAGAAAAATGACTAAATCAGAAGATACCCTACTTGAACCATAAGAATATAGTGTTTTTCTTCCTTTGTTACACTTGGCATGTACCACCTTGCTTGGATCTGATGTCCTCATCAACCCTCCTCTCTTGGGAAAAAATTACCTTTGATGCTGAAGCGTAACGGTACCTCTCAAGTATATCCAGGTCCAATCTCTACAACTCTCTGTAATCCATGTACTGTTGATGTTGGGCCTATTTTTCCCCTTGACGAGGTATCTCTGATATCCTCCCTATCAATTAGAAATAATCTGATCATCCAAAATATCTTCTATCTCCTCTCTTTGAACAGTAACTGGTGGAGGTGATGCTATGAGCTAAAGAGGTGGAGATGGGGTGTTTGTGGGTCTACATAAGGCTCTAGGACTATGGTAGAATGACTATGGTAGGGTACAAGGACCTCTACATTAAATGTGGAGCCGATCCCTAACTCAGCTGGAATATCTAACACATAAGCATTATGACCAATTTTATTCAGAATTTGGTATGGTCGTGAGCTCCTTTCATATAACTTCCCTGCAACTGTTGGAGGGAATCGCTTATTGTGTAATCTAATCATAACATAATCACTTGTCTAAAACTCACGATGCCTGAGATGTGAATCAACCGACTGTTTATAGTGCTCATTACTTATGGTTATGCTTCTAATCTCCTGGTGTAATGCATGGATATTTGGTACAAATGATGATGCAGACTTAGATGGTCAATGAGATGCAAGCATATGAATGAGATCTATAGGAGCCCTGGGTCTATAACTTGTAACTATCTTAAATGAACTTATACCAGTTGTCCTATTGACCGAACTATTATACGCGAATTCTATAGTAGACAAGACACTATCCCATGACCTAAGGTTCTCACCAACCAAACAAGTCAATAAAGAAACCTGCATGCTCAGTAAAGGACCATGACTCTTGATTACCACCTTTAGTAACCCATCAATAGGTGGATGATAATCATGTGAGAAGTGTTTATCCAATGGAAGCAACATATGTGTACCCCTCATCTTCTATAATACCTTACAAACATGCCTAATAGATATAAGTCCCAAGTAGGCACTAGGGAATTGTATACACTAGGGGTATGAATCACTTTCTCTAAGACTGTGTGTACTCTAAGGCATAAGTAGTTCATTCTCAGGAGAAAGACTCAACAAAGTGTTTGGGATAGGGTCAGGTTCAAGCACAAGTCTAAACACTAGAATCATTATAGGTGCACTCACCTGGACCTCCTGAACCTCATGAATCTCTAGCTCAGTATCATGGTCAGGGTTAGGTACAACAAAACTAGACACTAAGGCCTCTATAGATGCGCTCTCCTGAACTCTCTGAACCTCTTGGTCAACCTCCTAAGGTTCTCCTTCCTCATCATCACTAGGTATTTCCATTGCAAGAGGATCATGTAGCTCATCAGCTCTCACTCCATCTAATGATTGATCTTCTTGTGATTTTTCCTTATGCACAGTGCCTTTTATAAGCAGAGAATGCTCTACCTGACTAGGACACTATTCAAGGTTTATTGTAGATAAACCCTCAGCCACATCCTTCTCCTTATCGGGAGTAGGTACAGGCCTAGAGGTACTAGGACTTGGTATGGGTGGCTATCTACTAGTAGAGGCTCTTGGCCTAACATCCTTATACCTAGGATGTAGGAAACGTAAAACAGAAAGCCTCACACACCTCTCCATGTCCTGAGTTAGTCTATAGGCTTCCTTTAAGGTGATGATATTGTAAGGACGGAGTTCTTCTTGTATTTCAAGTCTAAACCCCTCTTTAAATCTAGTGATGGTTGTCTTAGGACTCTCACGGACTCTACATCTCAACCTACTATCATCAAACCTCGTGATGTAGTCCGCTACACTAGATGAACCTTGGTGGACTGTGCTGTACTGCTCAAGAAGTCTAGTATGATAATGACAT
>JAOXJP010230093.1:0-24823 GCA_025762735.1 Platanus orientalis
CTCAAAGAACCCTATTCAATACTCTCGTACTAAACATATAGATATTAGGCATTACTTCATTCGGGATCTAGTGGAAGAAAGAGTGATTTCTCTTGAGTTTGTTGAAATTGAAAATCAATTGGCCGATATACTCACAAAGATACTTGATTTGAAAAGGTTTGTGCACTTGAGAAGTGTAATTGGGATGTGTGGAATATGAATTTTGAGAAATGATGAAATTAAAGGGCCAAAATCCATTAAAAAAACTGATCTTTTATAAACTATTTGTGCATTTTTTGCACATTCGGATCGATCCAGATCCCATTAGATCCATCTGCCTGGATCGATCTGACACAGCAGTTTCAGCAAGATACAAACCATCAGTTGGCTTAAAAAGCAAAAATTTGCATTCCCTCCTCATTTCCCTCTTGCTCATTCTTCTCCCTTGCGTTCCCCTTGAGTTATTCATTCTCGAATCTCTTGTTCAATCATTTCCATGGCTTCACCAAAGAAGAATGTCGACAAAGGGAAAGCCCAGACAACCTTAAAACTCTTAGTGTAAAAACAAAAGAGGCCACCTCCCATAAATCTTGGGGCATTTCTTGATGCCTCCCGCCTCTCCAACTACAATCACTATTTTTCAAAGAGGCCTACAGCCGTAGAGAGACACATTGACAAGAAGAAGATTCTCGATCAATTCATGGGCTACGAGGTGTTGCCTAGCGGATGGGAATCCCTCATGACGATTAAAGGGATTGTTCAAGAGGAGGTGGTTCGGGTGTTTTGGTCAAACATCTATGACTCCAACCTCGACGACCTCACCTTTCACATAGAGGTCTACAGAGTTTAGATAGACCTTGATCCATCGACACTATCGACTCTACTAGGGATAGCCAGACCTAAGGGGCAAGTGGTTCCGTTCTCTTTAGAGGAACTTAACAAAGTCGTCATATCAGAGGTTTTTGGTCATAAGGGAACAACCTGGTTCGAGAAGCTGCATGCTACCGATTGCCACATGGAGGTGCGATTGTTGAACCTCATCTTCAACTACAACCTATTCCCTACCATAGACAACAACAATATGCCAGACTTGATGGTGCATGTCATTTACTCCCTCTTTACGAAGATGGAGGTCGACATCGCAGCCATTATGTTCCACGTGATTATTTAGGAGGCATAAAACTCCAACGCCTCATGGCTACTACCCTACTGCATGATAATTCCATGGTTGTTAGAGGTCTGTGGGGTCACATTCCCCAAAGATGCCCCCACCCTAAAGCAGAGTGCAGAGATAGACCAGTCGACTATCTGATGAATGCTTCATGAGGGCACATGCTCAAAGAAGTGGAAGACGCCTCCTGAGGATGAACCTTCCACCGTTCCAGCTACGTTAGCACCACCACCTCCTATGTACACGGAGGTCCCACCAATGGCTATGCCCCACCACCAACAACAGAGATAGCTGCTCCACCTCCACTCCAGTTACCTTGCAGGGAGGACCTCTAGTTCCTATATATGTGCAGGAGACCTTGGAGGGATTGTATGAGTTCTCTGGGTGAGGCATCGACAACTTGGAGAAGATTTTCGATAATCTCAATAGTATTGAGCTCTAGGTTGAGAGATTGAAGCATACTGTGGCTCCCTAACTCCCTCACCATCTTAGTGTCCCACTCGATCTATGGACATAGAGTGACGAGGATGAGGACGAGGCTTAGTGTGTGAGGCTGGGTGCTATTGCTTTTTGTATTTCCCTTACATCTTGTAATCCTCGATGTATTTAAGATTTTCATATATGAATGGAAAACACCTTTTTGTTTATATCTCATACTATCTATGTTTCAATTGTTCTCTTTGTTTAAATTGTCTTCATGTGTCAATTTCATGACAAAAAGGGGGAGAAAATATAACAAATAACATGGACATAGGGGTGTTAGGAGAGCATGATATAAATGATATGTACATTAATATAGGGGGAGTAATGCATTGAGTATGCATTGATATAAGGGGGGCTAATTCAAAAAATTTAAACATAAACATAAACCCAATGCAATGAACAAATGTACACATCATTCTTATTGCATCTCACATGTGTTTGCTTGCTTGCTTGAATATTTGTTATTTATGCATTTTGTGGACATCAGGTCCGAGAGGGGTTCGGATTCCCCCGCCCACCTGTGGTTTTCGGGCCCACTCTTCAGCGTGCGATGTCGGTGCATGAAAGGTTACTAACCCTTTTACAAGAGGGTTAGGTTTTTCTGGGAGTCCCACTAACTCGAGGTTAAACGATGGAGTTGGACATCGGTTCTCCTCTTCAAGGGAAGAGGAGAAGTCTAGACCCAAAGGTCTAGGGTTTTAACTCCTAATACTAGTATACATTTCTGAGATAAAGGGTAAGTTGTTTAATTGCATTTGAGGAAGGTGTTAGACACCCAAAATTCTCGTCTTTTTAGGGCAGCTTCTCTCATTCATACATGTTTTGAATTATGCCAAAGTCTATGCTTGTTAAATGTAAAGTTATTGGTCTAGACCACCCCTGTGGTGTGATCATTACAGTTGCACTTGAGACATAGTCTCAAGCTACCTACATACCCATTCTTATATGGTTTAGTATGTTCCTAGGGTTTTGTCAAGATCAAACTATATGTAGTTCTAGGGGTTGTACAAATCTCGGTAGTCAAGTATGTCTGACTGTGAGAGTGATTCAGGGTAGATTCATTTTAGATTATTTGTATGCTTATAGAGTACTCCGTGTTGCTACAAAACATGAACAAGTTAGCGAAATGGGGGTCAGGACTGTGTTGTACCAATGTGCATGGTTTTAAGAACTTAATTAGCCTATGGTTAGGGTCTTTGGGTCACGAACCACTACGACATGACCCTAAGGTAAGGTGAATACTGTAAAAAGTTGGGACAGGTTAAAAGGTAGTGATTGGGTAGGTTGACTCGACTTGATCGTACTGACGTAGTAGCCATGACCCAAGCATTGTCTCTCAGGAAAAGTTTGGGTATCAGATACACTTGGAAATCACAAGTATATAGTCAACCTTACTATGATTATTAGGAAGCTAAAAGAGGCATTTACAATGAAGGGATCCCTAGATTATGTCTATGGAATGAAATGGTTTGAAGGTAAAGTGATTTAAGGAATGAAATTAAGCTGTGAATAAAATGTGTTTCATTTGTCATTCACAGGCCTAACGCCTAAATTTAATTCAGATGAAATTCAAGCATCAGTTGCTAGAAGTTAACAACTGATCTCTAGTTTTGAGCCCCTTGTGTGGGTCCCAGAAGGGTGTAGAGTTATAGATAGGGGTGGGCCCCTTCTGTGGTCTATGGCCTTTGCCCTAGGTCCAAAATGAAAAGCCAACATTTAGGAAACATAGTGATTTTTAACACAGGCCTGATGCCTGAAATTCATCCTGATGCTTGAAATTCCTCACAATGCCTAAATAAAAATTCAAGCGTTAGAATGAAAACAAGGCCCGCAGAGGTGCCTAAGCACATGGATAAATTCCAAGATGTCATTTTCTTGTGTATAGGGGCTTTGGAGAAGGTTAGGGTTCATTGGATCCCAATGCCTGAATTTCTCCAATCCCTATATTTACTTTTAATGCTTGAATTTTAATAGATTAAAATTCAGGTATTAGGTTTGGATAGTCTGCACTCCGGAGGGCATATTTCTCTCCACAAAATTCTAAATTAAGAGTGGTCGGTCAATTTGGAAAGCTGAGAGAGAGATCTTTCTAACCATATATGATAATCCTATATTTTTCTAATGTCTAATTGTGAAATTGATGCCTGATTTGCAATCAATGCCTGAATTTTAATTTGTTAAAATTCAGGCGTTATGTTTGGATAGTCTACACTCTGAAAGGCATATCTCTCTCCACAAAATTCCAAATTGAGTGTGGTTAGTCAATTTGAAAAGCTGAGAGAGATATTTTCAACTATATATGATTAACCTATATTTATTCTAATGCCTATATTTTCAACCCCTATTTTTTCAACGCCTGAATTTTAATTTCCTTAAAATTTAGGCGTTAGGCTTGGACTTAAAATCCTACAGCCTTGTTTTAGTCATTTAGAACCCTTAGGGGCATTGAAAAATCCTAAAATTTCCACCTATGCAGGTATATACCAGAGGAATAACATATCAAAAAAATGGCTCAAGATCATGTCTACAAAATTCTATAAAAAATCAACAATAATTCAGCTGAACTAGGTCATAAAAGACCCAAATTTTTTGGTCTGTTTGGGGGACCATCTTGAGACCTTCCACAGCTCCTAAAATCATGAAATTAAATCTACTAACTAGCATACATGTCTACTGTAACATAGTAAAATTTGAGCTCAAACAAGTATGTAGAATGTTCACAAAAAATTGACACTAAAGCATGTTTAGAAATAAAAGCAAGTAGAGGCTGTTGAGTCTCTACTATGTAACCCGAGTTGAAGCAATAATTTAGCATGATTTTGACAGCATAACATGTAAAATGAGCATATTAATTCAGGGATTAGGAAAGCATAGAGGGTTTAGGCTTGCCTTGGGTCCAAGTGGCCTAGGTTTTGCAAAAATCCTCTTCTTCCTCTTTCTCTTAGAATTTTTAGGGTTTTTGGCTACCAACCTCCTTGAGTACGAATTTGGGGGTATTTATAGCCTCTAAAGGGTTGTAATATGTGGCTAGGGTTTAACCTAAGATGGAGGGTGGGGATTAGTTTAGGTGGTTTTTAGGTGTAGGGCTATGATTCAATCTAAAATGGGTGGCTAGGGTTCAAGGATTTTGTGCTAGGTGACTTGGCTAAGGAAGAGGCTAGGATTAACTTAGCTATCTTAGGTGGAGGGTGAGGATGAGGGTGTGCTTGTTCACTTGGATTGGTGACATGGACCAATGGGAGAGGGATAGATTTATGATGCAATAATTTTAGAAAATGATTTAGATTGATGATGCAATAATTTGGGATTTGGATTAATGATGCAGTAAATGAAGATTCCAAAATAAAGGTTTACATCCATTTTTTATTTCTTTTCTACTTGGTCTTTGCGGACACACTAGTTAATCAGATTCATGATCCGACATCCGCAAACCCTTAAAAGTCCAATTTATGGTAAATTTGAAAAAAGCTTCATTGAACTGTAAGAAGGGTAAGATGATAAAATTTTCTACCAAAATCTTCAGGGAATATGTGCAGGTTGGATCACTGGAAGTGCAGCCGTAAACGGCAAGTTAATTAGATATGAATGCGGGGAGAAACATAAAAAGCTGTCTTTCTAAAGAAAATTGGAACCGTGCAGATACAAGTGGTTTTGCCCGAGTTTACTTTTTGACTTTTCGAACTCTGTTGGTTACAAACAGACAGTGGTTTTCAGGTTTTTCGAACATGCTAGTTGCACTGGCATGATCGAAATTAGGTTTCGGAATGAGTTTGAATAAAGACCTGTGATGCAATAAACCTGCAAAATGTTGTATTTTAGATATAACAGAGTTTGTGAACGAGTGGGTCCCATTGTGGACAATCGATGGGCTAAAAAGTGTTGGAGTCTTGAGAGTCTTAGAGTCACAGGAATGGACATGACATCATTCAGGTAAAGGGAGAAACTTCAGGGATCCTTTGAGGGTCTAGGGGTAAATTCTCGGAGGTCGAAAGGGTAAAATGGTAATTTATCCCCTATGGATCAAAAAATGTGAAAATGCAGATTCTTTGCCTGTGATGCTTCATGACAAGAAGGCTTATATAGGCAAGAGAAAATTCAATGATCTGAGTGGTAGATAGTGAGTTCTACGCTTTTAAAGGCAAAATGGTAATTTTTTCACCCATATTGCTTTGTTGAGGGAAAACTTGCAGATGTGGGAAAAGTCACAGATGACATGGATGGAGCTCCTAAATGTGGACCCTCAAAGTCATGTTGATGCTTTTATGGAAGATTAGGGTTTGACCTGAAATGGTGTATTTGGGTTGTAATAAGGTGCTTTGACCGATTCATTCACGATTGAAATATCTGAAGAGACTTCTTAAGGAATGCCTAACCTCCTATAGTCTAGGTTTGTTCTTCCTAATCCAAGGGTGCTTAGGGTCTTGATGCCTAAATGTTGTTATGTTACCTTATGCCATCAAATGACCCAAGTTAAAATTTGGGTGCTGACATATGCATTTGACTTTATTATTATTGGCTTAAGGAAGGTATTGTCTTTCCAATATGATTTCAGGTTGTGAGGCCAAGCATCTAAGCAAAGTGCTTGAACTAAAAGCCCAAGCACACATCAAGGGGGAGTTTAAGACATATCAATTAGTCTTATTTGTGTAATTGTATAACTCTTGCATTTTATGGAATCTGTGAATTCATTGTACTTCATCCATGTATTTCATTATGTTTTTTCATGGAATTACCAAAGAGGGAGATTGTTAATGTAAATTGTCAATTCCATAGATTGATACATGGAGTGGTAGATTAGGCATGGCATGAGCATATTTCATAAGTGAGTCATGTCCATAATCATCAAGTGTTTAAGGGTCACATTGAAGACATACTCTAAGCACTTGAAGTCAAGGATGGATCCGTCCCTAAGTTGTTAAGGTTCAAGACTTAAAGACTTAAGTTTCATCTAGATTAAGGAAGGTATATGAATGTATACATCATGATAAATAAGGCTAAAATGAACAAATACCTTTATATGGCCTGGTGAACCAACCCATGCCACCTACCTAGGTTAAAGTGTTTGGGAGTAGGATCAAGGCAAAATGGCAGAAAATAGGGAAATCGGATTGATTTGGGGGGTATCGGATCAATCTGCACTTAGCGGATCAATCCGGCAAGGTTCGGGTGTCTCTAACTGAAACACCGGATTAATTCAGGTATGATGGATTAATCTGTGTAGAACAATCCAACATAGTCGAATCGACCTGTGCATTTCAATCCAACATAACCGGATCGATCCGATATCACAGGATTTCAAAAAAATATGAATACAACGCCTATGGTTTTTTGACCGTTGGGAGAGATGCCATATCAAGGGTATGCAATTATGCTCATCCCCTATAAGTATAAGAGAGCCTCCAATGAGCTCTCTAACACACTAGAACACACCAAACACAAATAAAAGAGATCTTTAAGAGAGCAAGATATTTAATCTTCCCAATAACTAAAAAGTGTTGGAGTCTTGGGTAATTTGTATTGATTTCAAATTTATTTGAAGACTTTAGCACTCGTCGGAGACACTAGATGTTGACTATAACACTACCGTCGGAGATACCAGTAGTGTAGACCGTAGCACCCGTTGGAGACACCGGGTGCAGACCATTCCCGTCTGAGACATTAGGAGTAGAGCTTGCCTTTGCAAGTAGTAGAATTTTAACCTTGATTATAATTGTACTTCAATTTAAATAAAATTTGATAGCTCGATAGTGAGCTTTGAAAGTGGATGTAAGCCCGAGTACTGAACCACTATAAATATTGTGTTGTGTATTTGCTTGTTGTGTGTAAATTGTCTATTCTCTCTTTCTTTACATGACATGTTTAGCACTTCCTATATGATCTTTTCTATGTACAATTAACTAGGAACTTAAATTAATTGAAAGATTAAAATTGTAAATTACCATTACATTGCACTTTGATTATAATAATTGAAGTATATCTTTAAGTGCATTGAATTCCGAAAATTATCATGAAATCTTAAATTGGAATTTTAAGTGGGAATTAATTAAAATGAATTTTATAAATCTTATTCACTCCCCTCTAGGATTTAAACCGGACTTTCACCTTCTAGGTTGCACCTGAAAGACAAAAGATGAACCTAGAACAGCTTCGATATGGTACTAAAAAGAGTACATTTTTATAATTACAAGATTTTCCAAATCAAATCTGCATGATGGGATGATTTTTACGATCTTATCTGTGAACTATCTCATGGACCACTAGTGGAGGTTTTTTTTTTTTTCTAAATGAATTTAAAAGAAAAAAAAACCGGTAAAGATCATCCAATTGTGCTTATTTACTTATGGCCCCGTAGACCTCTTAGATATAACCAACAAAATGTTCCATTCCCCACTCATGTCCATGATCGCCACTTAAAGAATCATTTATTACTCGGATTGGATTTTCTTGATTCCAAAATTTGGACGCTTCCCCTACTTCGTTATTATCAATGGAATCACGCCACATTCCCTTGTCTACTTGTATTTGGAAAATCAGCATTTTAACCATGATGGGTCCCATAACGGTCTTAACTCTCAAAATGAACATCACGAAGGAATCAGGACTTCGTGCAACCATATAATAATGGACAATAAATTCTTCAGATATTGTCATCAAGAGCCCTCTCAGCGCCAGGTAAGAAGGATCCATTAAATGGACGACGGCCCCCTCGACTCAAACGTTCACCGTTGACACTTTTTCCTCATTTTCATAAATTCCCTCGACTATAACGATACCCAATGATTTACGAACTATGACCCAAAGGCGTCCTTCATTACTTCAAAATGAACCTCCTCAGTTCCCCCTCCACCACTTGCACACTTAGTACTACAATGTCCTCTTCCGAGCCCAACCTCTGCAAGACCAAGCATTCTGACATGACACCCTCGAACTGCCCTAAGCGTTCGTCTCACTCCTCACCGTTTTGGAGGAAGGGAAGGAAGCCCAATGGTTGGAGGGGTGGTTCCAAGAAGTCCAACCTAACAGAGGACAGGAAGAAGTTGAAGTGTAGCCCGTATTATAAAGGGCTCACCGATTCAACACTTTATATTGATAGAAAGCGATGTGGTGGATTGAGTCCCGGGAGAGAAAGCCATGGGTCTGCATCGACTTCCAGCTCTATTTCGACTGTCTTTACTAGGATTCTGAAATGGGGGTTCAAAGGAAAGGAAGACTCCTCCGTTTCAATGATACACACTAGGGAACCTTCTTCTGCAACAAGGATGACAAAAATAGTGGATGGGAAGGAGATGAAGGGGAGGAGGAAGGATATTAGTTTGATTGAGATGAAGAGATTATCGTTCGAGGAGAAGCCCTTGGGGGAGAGAGAATTAGCATCTGGAGCTGCACCGCAGCCGGTGTTGTTTAGGAAGAAAGTGATCGTAGTCCAAGAGAAGGCCAAAGAGGTGATAACCAACGAAGAGAGGAAGTTCGTTTGGGCGAACAAGTATCGGCCTAAGGCATTGAAGGACTTCATCTGTAATCGAGATACAGCGGAGGAGCTCCAGGCTATGGTGAGGATTACCTGAATTTTGTCTCCACTGCTTTAGTGAGGATTACTTGAATTTTATGTCCTCAATTTCATAATTTCTTACCAATTTTTTTTTAATAATTGTTTAAATTGTTTGGTGAGTAAATTTCATAATTGTTTGATTACCCAAAAAAATATAAATGTTTGTTTGTCAGACAGTTCTAGTTTCAGTTATCAGGGCTTATTGATGGGCTTGTCAATTGGGCCAGGCTGGTCTAAAGCCTGACTTGATCAGCCCAAAGAATGGGCGGGCTGGGCAAGTTGAACTTCAGTCTGGGCTGGGTTCGGGCCAAACCGTTAGAGCCAATGTGATTTTCAGGCTAAGATTGGGCCCAAGCCTTTTTAATCTAAGTCCGGCTTAACCTGACCTGAAGTTTATATCTAATAAGGGGTCTGAAGCCTAGTCGAAGGCTAAGTGTGATCTTAATAAATGAATGAGCCCAATTTTTTTTATTTGAGTGACTGTAACCCAAAGTCCATCTTAAAGTATTTAAATTTTGCATGATTTATATCATAAATTTAATTTTTAAAACTTATGGACCACAACTCAATTCAATATATTCTATAATTTGATTTTTAAAACCCATGGATCCAACTCAATCTAAAATTTCCATTGGATTGCTAACTTTGGGCCAATCCAAAATCAGCCTGTAGCCCAATTTATTAAATTGGGCTGGAGTCAGGCATAATGTCTTGGGCTGAGTTCAGGCTTGCACTTATTAATTTTTCGTCGGGCTGGGCTTGGGTTGACCTTAGCCCAGGCCGATTAACAGCCCTGCTTCGTCCTGTTTTCCACTTGAGCCTACTTGACGTCAGTCATACAGAGTTGTATGCTCCTTTTATAAAGCAAATATTGATCAAAATTGATGTAACTAAGTGTTTGAATTTGGTACCTCATCAAATTTTCAAAATGAAAATTATTTTATGACAATTTTAACCCTATACATAGCACCTACCATGCCCGTGTTGTTATCACTTCGGGCAGCCTGAAGTTGGCCTGAAGCCCATTGTTTTACAATGGGCTAAATTTGGGTTTGGGCCTGGCACAGGCCCATGTATTGTATGTAGTGTGGCTTCAGCCTGATCCTAAGGGGAATCTCCAACTCCCAAACATGGTTTAAACAAAGTTTCATACTTTCATTTATTGTAGTTTCAAATCTTTGAGGAAACTTACATAAACTGCTTTATTGGTTTCTCAGGTGAAGAAGGGACACTGTAGTCATTTTATTTTTGAAGGTCCTCCAGGGGTGGGAAAGAGAACAATGATATGGGCTTTGCTAACAGAAGTTTTTGGCCCTGACAGATTACAGGTAACAAACAAATCTCGGGAAGATGGTTATGGTCGTGCACTTCATATAACATTTACTAATGGTTTGGTTTTCTATTTCACAGACAAGGGAGGAGTGTAAGGAATTTGAATTGAAGGTAACACCAATATTAGTGCTTCAAACAATCAATAACTCATGTTTCAAACTTTCAGTGTACGGTAACACCTCCTCTAAAGAATTTGAGTTGCTAAATGATACAATCCGTCTGTGCTTCAAACTTTCAGTAAAAGCTTAGCACCAGTAATTCATGTCTACATATGGTAATTTGTTTCATCACTCTTTCATCCACACACCAAATAAATAAATAAAATTAAAATTAAATAATGAATCTCTCACGAATCAAATTGAATTATGAACTTGGGAATTATGCCTTAGTCTGGTAAGTGACTAGAGATAATTAATATGGGCACCTTCATGGAGGTTCCATGCGAAACCTTTTGATGAAATGATGTTTTGGGCAATTAGATACCTAACCTTTCTCCATATATGAATTCTTCGTTTCCAAATTCAAATGCTTTTGGATTGGCCCATTAACATATGAAGTTGGTAGCTGACTTGTCTTAGTGACCAATTTTAGTTCCTTACTTTAGAACTCTGAAACAACTGCTAAAGTTAATAGCTTAACTCTATCATAGGGAGAAGCTATAGCCAGCATCCATGTCAATGTGAAAGTATCTTCTCAACATTTAGAGATTAATCTATCTGAACTACGTGGGTATGAGAAGCATGTGATCGTGTCATTGATAAAAGAAACAAAAAGCTTAGTATTAAGCGAAGCCATGCAGTGTGACCATACTAACTGCCAAGGTATATATCTCTTACCTTATATCATCCTTTTAGTGATGCTATCTTTCCAATAGTGGGTTTCAATCCAAAGTTGTAAAGCTACTTGTTATATTTCTACAGCAATTATTCTATATGGGGCAGACAAACTTTCTACAGATGCCCAACTCTACATCCGATGGCTCATGGAGAGGTATAAAGGTTGTAAAAAATTCTTCTTTTGTTGCTCTGATGCCTCCAAACTCCAGACAATCTGGTCCCTTTGCACAATCTTTCAGCTTCTTCCACCTTCGGACGAGAAGGTGAAATGATGTCGATGTTAGCTAATTTTGAACCCAGTTTATCAACTTTACTATGTTTTGTTTCATAAATTAACTTTTAATCTATACTAACTCATTCTTTAGATAGTAGAAGTTCTGGAGTTTATTGCTTCGCAAGAAGGCATAGAATTGCCTCATCAACTGGCAAAAAGAATTGCGGGAAACTCTAAACATAACCTCCGACAAGCAATCCGGTCATTTGAAGCTACTTGGTGGTTGAAGTAAGCAAAATAATCTGAATTTCCTACCTACAAAGAATCGGGCTCTTTAATTTTATGCATGTCTTTTACTTCATGAAAGAAAACTGAGAAATTTAATTATCTTATGTGCATACTAACTAAAGGAAACCAATGTATGGGATTCTTGGAAGTGTCTCATAGATGTGGTGTTGTTCAATTATGTTGAATTAGGAATTAATTTAACACGATATAAATGCTCTTTCTAATGGTAGTCCTCCAAAATATAAGATTTATCAAGTCAAAGAATGCAATAAAGAGTCAATAATAGAAATATATGTATGTTGAAAATTCTAGTCATGAAAAGTATTTCCCTGGTATGTAGATACCAATATTAATAGCTGACATTTTTACTCAAAATTGCAGTAGTTTTTAGAACTTAGAGCACCATGATTCTGGTTTTGTAATGTACCTCTATTTTGTTGACAATCAGGAGTAATTATCTCCAAGTTGGTTCTCCAATATTCTAGCCCCTAATTTGTCTCTACTGCTAGCTGTACAGATAGACTAGAATTACTAGAATCCCTGTAAATATGTGATTGTATCTTGACAGCCATAGTTTCCTTATAGATAGTCAATCAGTCCTAAACTATAGGATCAAAAGCTTTGTACAATGGCTATTTATGCCCAGCCAGTAATAGAAAAAAATATCAAAGGAGTATTCTCCTCAAAAACTCTGTATTTCTGACTTATTTGTCAAGTACTATTGTTAATAGGAGTGTATTATTAGAATTTCAGAAGGTATAAGAATTTAAAGCATGACCAAAAATTCACTCTATATATATATCTATGACTGTTGATTTCATTATGTTCTAAATAGACCAAAATTAATGGCACCAAGGAGTAAATTGTTGTTTGAATTAGTCTAATATTTTAGTTTTAAATATCTTATCATGAAAATACAAATTTAAAACATTGATCCACCCATGATCACCGAATGTAATTCTAGGATTATATTTTAGAACATTGAAATAAGTGTTTTGATTGCTTAACCAAACACAAAATATACAAAATCCAACCCAGTCTCCATAGTATTCATACCTCTTTAGGATTTTCCAAGCTTCTCATACAACCATAAATCCAGAAGTCCCCTTTAAATGCGGGTAGGATAATTTATATATTTTTAAGCATCCAAAGAACTCTAAGGAGTGATTTTGACGGGATATTCATCCTTAAGTTGTGGGGCCCAATAACCCTAGATGTAGTTGTTGGTAGTCAACAATAATTCTTTTGTTTGGAATCAACATGTGTGCAGGTCTTTCCAATTCAGGTTATTAAAAGGGTCTCGGTTTCAGTAATGCCTCTAGACCAAGGACTTTCACACTAAACAATGGCACTCAGTGCAAGCAATGTAAAGAAAAGTTTCCTTAAAATTGAAAGTACAAAATATAATGCTGGTTACAGGGATACCTTCGATTGATAGATTAGCCATTGCCTATCCTCTCAAAATGGAGAATGCCTCGTTGAATCTGATCCTCAGAGTAAAAGCAGATTATCCACTCCTCTTCTCCTACAAGCACCTCGTTGAATCTGGTTTTGCAAACAAGTTAAATTAGTCGATGTCCTTCTCTTTGAAAGAACTTCATTGAATCTGGTTCTACGAACATGATAGATTAGCAGATGTCCTTCTCTCGAAAGAGTTTCATTAAATTTGGGTCTGCAGTGTAGTCAAATCACCTGAGATAAGGGGTTCGAATCACTACAGGAATAAACTACCACTAAGCCTAATCTAAAGCTACAACCACTAATAAGATATGTGATTTGTTGACAATGATTAAGATGTTTTTTGTTTTGCTCACTGTTTCCTCTTTTTATAGAGGTCTGTCCATGATGCTGCGGTTACTCTTCCACGTTCATTGTCCAACCACTTTTTGGTTTAAATCATGGGCCACCTTGTTCACTGACTGGGTCATGTATCCTCAACATGGTACCAGTGGGGCCCTCCTTTATGCTTCATATTCCGCCTAACGTGGCTTGCTTGTGTAACAATTTTGCTTACTTTCATTTATCTCCACGTGTCTTTCTTTTACTAGTGGATTTCAAATATGTGTTAACAAATACCCCCCAAACGTGTCTGGTTTGAATCCTAACCAGACATGTGTTGATTTCCCACCATTTTTCAGTACTGGTGCAATCACATCAGCCGTTACCTATAAATGTGATTTTTCCTCCAATTAACACCATTTTCCAGTGCTTCTTTTACTCTGAACTTTTTCATCTTCTTCTTCTATTTCGCCTAATTTTTCATTTTCTTTTTATGGCTCGTGTGAAGTAGATTGCTCCTATCACTGTCGAATCTGAGGAAGCCTCTTCTCCTACCGCACAATCGGAAGAAGGTGAGATTCTTGTAGTTGAGATAGAGACCGCTTTGGTTGTTGAAAAATGTTTGTATATCTTAAGTGTCAGTGATAACACCATGTCTATGTCAATCTTCATTGATCTTCCTTCTGATAGCGCTTCTTCTAGCTCCAATTTCTCTTATTATGGCCTGGGTCCTGCCTTTCTGAAGGAAACTCCACCTCAGATGCCTCACTATTTCCTGGTTAATCTTTATGGAGCTCTTTTATTCTATTTTGAGGCCATCGATTGGGATGAATGGGAAATGAAGATTGAGGTTGGTTCTTGGTATAAGTCCAATCGTTCCTAGGCCGATGGGAAAAGATCCTATGCGATAGCTTATAGGCTGGCTAATGCGGGACAATGTTAGTCAGTCTGACACATAGGTAAAAAAAATGAAGAGATCATTAAAGATGTTCTTAAAGTCGTGGGTTAATTTTTGTGGGTCTCACACCTCTGGTTAGGTTAAACCATTGATGCAAAGAGAAAAAACCCTAAAAACGTTGCTCTGTTCTGTTTTCTTCCTCCTCTCGATGAGACGACTAGACGAAATCCCTCTACGCATCAACAATCTCCAGCGATGCTAAATCATGCCTTGCATCTAATGTTGCATATGAAACAATCAAATGACCCAGAGAAGACATCATATTTAAACACCTTCGAAAGCATAGACCCAAGTGAAAAAAAAATTGCAGCATTAAATCATCAAAACAGTATCACCAAGCCCTTTCATCATCATGCTTTGAAGTCTAGGAGGCAGCTTCTAAACTCCTCAGTTGTTGCATTCTGAACCAAACAGGTTTGCGAATTGAACAAGGCAGCAATTACTAAGCACCCGGATGTGACGTGCAGCTTCTCTCAAATTTCTCTATAACCGAACACAACCAAGCCCAACCATTCCCAAATCAGACAAGTAATAAAGTAAGATTTCAACTCCATTATGAGAAAATGAGATGTTGGGGGGGGTATAAAAGATCTGAACTGCAATCTGTAAACCGTACTTGTCAAGGCTGAAATGGAACGTTAGCCTTAGGCAGGGATTCGGATCTCAACCTGTTGCTGAAACAACCTTAGTTCCATATATAGCTTTGAAGTCATTAACTATAGCTATTTAATAAACCAATCAAACCATCCTCAACACCCATAGACACCACTAGTAAGAGCTCTACCTGTACCTCCTTATTTCTACTGAATTGAAGGTGTGATTACTTTCCCAAACCACCACCTGAATCAAAGCTTTGGAACCAACTAAACCTAATCACCAGTTTGTAAACAAAGACCATAAGTTGATAAGAGGAGATTTTAGATTTACTGATGAAGGATAGAACTAAGAAACATCTCATAAAGGTGAGCAGTGAGCAATGAGCAATGAGCAATGAGCGATAAGCGGTCTTCGGTGATTGCTTGGTTCTGAGTGGTGAGAGATCGCCGGTGAACAAGAAGGACTAGGAAATTTTGTCCAGCAACAAACAATGAAACAAAGACGAAACAAAAAAAATTAAGGTTTTGTTGTTTTGTTTGGTCGGCAGCCTTAACCAAATCAAAGGCGGGTCCCACCTACACTTAGCCTAACTTAACCATGCACATAAAATAAAACGCATTTGCGCTTTGGCTCCGTTTTTTATTTACTGACGTGTCGTACCCCCAACCTATCCCGCGTTAGCCAGGATTTAACTTGTCGCATAGGATCTTTTCCCTGGGCCGATTGGGTAGATCGCATGCTCTCTCAAAGGCAAGAGAAATGGGAAAAACTTGGTCTTACCAGAGCCATTTTGTCTTCTAAATCAGATACACCCTTTAACTAATCTCTCCTTTCTGTATTCCTGACATTCTGGTCTCCTACTTCAAATTGTTTCTTACTCCTGGAGGGTCCCATGTCCATGACACTAGCCGATATTTATCATTTGCTTAATCTTCCTGCCAATGGTGACATCATTCTCCCTAACTTTTCTGATCCTTTGCAATCCTCCTTCAATTGCCCATCAGAATCTTCTCATCTATTCTACACCACTTTCCTTGCTCGTGAAATGGGTAAGACCAATAGTAAGGTTACATTATAAGAGAAATGTTCTTTTTATCTTTATTGGTTATGTAAATTTCTAGTTTGTTCATCCTCAAAGAGGATCACCCTGGGGTACACCCTTATTGCTATAGCCCTGGCCTCAAACCGTTGATTGGCCTTGGGCTTTTTATACTTGCTATTCTTTATCGATTACTCTGGTCTTTAATTCGAGAGAGGTTTTTTGGTTCGATCAATGAACCATTATGGCTTTTCCAGCTATGGATTTATGCCTATTTCCGATCCTTATCTCCTGTTCCATTGAACTACTAGACTTAAGTCCCATTTTGCAATGCACAATATTGGCTTTAGGCTAAGTATCTTGAAACATCATCCCCTACTTTTTACCAGTGTATCGATGTCATTCTCGATATGCAAAGAGTGTGTTCTGACATCCATTTTCTCCCATTCCGCAACTTGAAATTTGATTCTGACGAATATCTTTCATGGCAACCAAACTCTTTTCAATCAATATTCAAAGCCCTAAGGATCTGGGCTTCTTGTGTCTTTTCTCATGATCTTCCTATTTTTCATAAATCTGATAATGTTGAGACTTATTGTCCCAACTTGTGTGCCCAACAATTTGGACTTGTCCAATGCATCCATACTCTTATCTTTACCTTGAATTCTCCCAAGGAAATGCATCCCTCCAGTTCAAGAGATCTATTCATCGAAAAGATAGGGGGAAGCAGTTCAACTATGGTGTCGCTCTACATCCCACCCTTTCGAGGGGTTCTAGAATCCACTCCCCTGTTTGATACTTGGTGGTCAAGCTTCTTGGAGAGCATTCAAGAGCCCTCAAATGAAATCAAAAGTCAACTATGTCCTCCTTATGAGGCTTTTCCAATAGCAGGTATATCCTGCTTTTCTATTTTGTCATTTTTTTTGTTAGTTCTTGAGTATTTTATTGTGGTAACTTTTCAGCTTCTCCTCTCTGTGCTGTTCCTACACTTTCAACTTCATCTCGCCCGAATAAGCAACATAATGTTGGTCTGTGAAAGTCTTAAGTGTCAAAAAGATATTAAGATTTTGACCATGAAAGACATGCTAGATCAACAAAAGGCAGTTGTTCGAGTTGTCAAAATTGAACATCAGTCCGACGGGGAAGAAGATCTGGCGAGAAGGAAAAGGAAGGCTGTTGTTTTATCTATTGAAGACAAGCTATGGCAGGAGCTCGAGGAGAAATAAGAATTACTGAAAAAGACTAGACTCGAACTCAAGACTTTGAACTAGAAGAAAATTGATGAGGTTAAGGAACAAGCAAGGTTCGAGTTGGAAAAACGAACCAAAGCACTATATGATAATCTTGCTCGTTCATGGGAGGAGAAATAAAAAGTTGCTGATGAGAGGAAGAAAGAAGAAAAAAGGTTGAAAAATGAAGAAAAGGAAAAGAGGAAGCAAGAGGAAAAGAAACAGAAAAAAGAAAAAACAAACAAGATGATGTAATCATTGAGAGGACACAAAGCAAGGAGAAACATATAAACAAAGAGCAACAGAAAAAACAAGAACAAGATGAAAAGAAAAAGGAACAAGAAGAAAAAGATAGGAAAGAAGAGGAAAAGAGAAAGAAAGAAGAAAACAAAGGGAGAAAATAAGAAGTGGAGAAAAAGAAAAATGAAGCAAAGAAGAGAGAAGAAGAACAGGAAAGAAAGAGGCAAGTTATGGAAGAAGAAGAGAAAAAAAGAAAAGATGAGGAAGAAAGGAAGAAAAATGAAGCACAAAGAGAGAAAAAGAAGAAGAAAGAAAGAGGTGAGCCATGGAAGAAGCAGAGAGAAAAAGAAAAGTCGAGGAAGAAAGGAAACTACAACTCAAGGAGGCTAAAAGAAGAGATGAGCAAAAAGAAAGATAGGCAAAAGAAGAAGAAGCCAAAAGATTCGAGGAGGAGATAAGAAAGAGAGAAGAAAAAATACAGATTCAAGAAAAGGCTATTATCGAGGAGAACCAAGCCAAAACCTTAGGACAGACCACAGATGATGAGGCCATGGTTTCAGATCCTACTACAGGTCATGCCCTTGATCAAGGGGGAATTGGTGTTTCATCTCGAGACCACAATATTCCTCTTGCTGAGGGATTATCAGCTGGGTTGATGGACTTGGATGCACCTTTGGTTAATTTGCCTTCCTCAGTTTCAAACTCTTAGATAGTTACAATGGAGGATTTTGCGAGTGCCTCACATTATGCCCCAATGATTGTAGCCTCGAAGTTTCTCATCGAGCCTCTTTCCTCAGAGTCATTACCGATAACTATCATGGCCTAGCCTTCCCCAAAAATCTCTGATCGCTTAACTCAACTTCTCTCTCGAGCTAAGCTTTTCATTTTTGGGGTAGCAGGAATAATGAGGTATTCTTCATCTTCATTTCCCTCTCCTTTGCCTTCGGATCAGTTGCATCAGGCCTTAGCAATGCTTCGATCCTATTTCACAGTTGGACCGTCAACTGTACTCTTGGACCCAGCAATTAACTCTACATTTGTTAACTCCATTAATCTGCTACTTCGACATCCTGGCTATTTATCTATGGATCAAAGAGTCAGTATTCGCTTGGCCCTTTTTTCTCAGGGCAAGCCTCATGAACAACTTCAGTTGAGGTGTACCAAAGAGGTTCATGGGTAGGAATTAAAGGCTTGACTGGATTCTCTATTGTCTCAACAGTCATCAACCATTAAGCATGTTTCCTTATTGGTAGACAACATTAACTCCCAAATAGCTGAGATTGAGAGAGTCAAAGAACATCTTTAGAAACTAAAAGAGAATCTTTAGCATTCTAGTGTAGAGCTCGAGAAAGTGATGGAGCAAGATTCTCTTCACTCCGAGGAAATTCCCTGCCTTGAAGGAGAACTTTTGACTTGTGAGGCAGAGCTTAAAGATTTTGACCAAGTCATTGACACTTGGTGGTCTTTATTGGCTTTTGTTTTCTCTTAAAATTCTTCAACCAATCATTCTTTTTTTGTACTTTTGTTTTGGCCATCCTGTAATCCTTTACATTTTATATTTTATATTAGTCACCTTTTGTTCCCACATCAATGGTTTGTACTTTTTTAGGTACTTTCCGTTTATACTTTGAACATGTTATTGTCCCTTGATGTGCGTTAATCTGTAGGCATTGCCATCTAACACTTTAACTACTATAAATGGTCATTTCCATGTTTGGGACCATTTACCTAGTTTGGGATCTTTAACCTCAATCGGCAAGATGACTTTTCATACCAATTCTCCTTCATGGAAGGATTTGGTTTTTACTCTTTTGTTATAAATCTCAACCACTCTCATTTTTTGAGAAATAATAGAATTGAAGGCTTCGAGCTGTTTCTCCCCAAGGTCATCCATTTCAGACATCATAGCATCTTGGTATTCAAGATGGCTTAGTTGATTTTGATTTGCCACCCTAAGGGATCGTACTGTAATTTCTAACAGTAGGACAACATCGTGTTTATACACCAATGCATAAGGCATAGTCCTCGTGCTTGATCTTTTAGATGTTCGATATGCCCAAACGGTATCGAACAGCAATTCGTCCCAATTGGCAATATTGTTGTCTACCATCTTACGTAAATTGTTTTTTATTATCTTGTTTGTTGCCTCTGCTTTTTCATTTTCCTAGGCGTAATAAGGAGTTGAATTTACTATTTTGAATCCATAATCTTTGGCAAATTCTCATATTCGAGCCCCATTGAATATTAATCATTGGTCGACAGTAATGGATTGAGGAATTCAAAATCGATGTAGTATCATTTTCTTGATAAAATGTATTACATCTGTCTCATTAACATCTCGATATGGCTTATATTCCACCCACTTTATAAAATAGTCTATGGCGACCAAAATGAAGCAATTTCTTCTTGTCGAGGTTGGTCTGACTTTTCAAATCATGTTGAGAGCCCATTCTTTAAATATCCAGGGTTTTATGACTACGTGTAAATTAGCTGTCGGTACCCGGGGCACTGGTCCATGTTTTTGACAGGCTTCACAGCCTTAGGCATATCTGATGCAATCTTGTAAGATGTTTGGCCAGAAATATCCATATCGATGGATAAGCCATCTCATTTTTATGCCCGACTAGTATACACCGTAGATCCCTTCATGGACTTCTATCATTACAAGTTTGGCTTCGTCAATCCCTAGACATTTGAGCAATATACCATCAACTCCTCATTTGAACAATTCTGGAGGATCACCTCAAAGTATATATCCTTTGGCTTTGAGTTTCAGAGAATAGTTTTTACCTCGACTGGGATCTTGTAGATATTATTTGATTGGTTCTTTCTAGTCATCATCTTTTTCATTCTTAGTGTTGGAAGTGATGGCATCGATATTTAGGGCTTGACTTAAAATAGAATTCTCACAGCCAAACTGCAATTCTGACGTGTTACTGCACCCTTCATGGGGCATGTGACTCACCTTGTACCCTGAAGCAACTTATGCCATCAAATTGGCCCTATGGTTAAGGCTTCGAGGTATGCACTTTACTATGACATCATCGAATGCCTTCAATAATTGCTCAACTCTGTCTTTATAAGGTGTCAGAGAAGGGCTAATACATCTGTAATCTCCTGAAGTTTGGTTGATTACTAACTGTGAATCTCCCAAAACTTTAGGGGACTTTACTCCCAAACCGTGTATGATTAATAATCCTCGAATCAAGGCTTCATATTTGGCTTGATTGTTGGTAAATTCCCCTTCCAATCTAAAGTTCAATTCTTTAACTGTTCCTTTTGAAGAAATGATTACTACCCGTATACTAGATCCTTTGTTAGTCTTGAACCCATCGAAATATAATTGTCAAAGGATAAGGGTAATGCAATTATCCTCCCAATTTGTCTGAACAGACTAACAGGAATGATTAACCAAGAAGTCTGCCAAAGCCTGAACTTTTACTGCTTTATGTGGGACAGAGACAAGATCAAACTCGAGGAGTGTGAGACTCTATTTCCCTATCCTACCTTTTACCATGGGTTGTGATTATATATGTTTTACTACATCAATTTGAGCCACGACGTAAACCACATGTGACAGAAGATAATGTCTTAATTTCATTGATGTAAAATACAATGTTAGACATAATTTCTTTATCATAGGATAATTACATTCGGCCTTCTATAGGGCTCGACTCAAGTAGAACACTAATTGCTCGTGTCCCTCCTCATTATCCTGAGCCAATAATCTTGCTATCAAATCTTTCATGGCTGAAATGTATAACTTCAAGGGCTTCTCCTTTCTGGGTGGCATCAATACAAGTGGATTTGATAGATACTCCTTGATCCTCTCGAAAGCTTGTTGATGCTCTTCCTTTTACTCGAACTCTCCATTCCCTTTCATTTGCAGTATTGGTGAGAATACTTTTGTGTTTCCTGCCACATTAGAAATAAAGCACCTAAGGAAATTAATTTTCCCAGGAAACATTTGCACTTCCTTTTTTGTGGAAGGTGGCTAGGCTTGAATAATCGCTCTGGCTTTGTTTTGGTCCACCTCGATCCCTTGATAATGCACCAGGAAACCCAAGAAGTTTCCAGCATATACCCCAAATGCACATTTCAAGGGATTCATCTTTAATTGATGTTTTCTCATTCTGAGAAATTCCTTTTCCAGGTCGAGCAAATGGTTATCAAAATCCTGGGATTTTATAACAACATCGTCGATGTACACTTCCATGAATTTTCCAATCATGTCGAGAAAAATGTAGTTCATGGCCCGTTGGTAAGTCGCCCAAACATTTTTTAGGCTAATGGGCATAACTACATATTCAAACATACCTATCGATCCTGGACATCGAAAAGCAGTTTTATGAATGTCTTTTTCATCAATGAAAATCTGGTTATAACTAGAATGACAATCCATAAAAGATAATATCTGATGTTCAACTGCCCCGTCAACTAACAAATTAGCCACGGGCATAGGATATTTATCTTTAGGAATGGTGGTGTTAAGGTTTTGAAAGTCAATGCAAATTTTGAGTTTACCATTCTTTTTTACAACTAACACTACTTTCAAGAGCCATTCGACATACCTAGTAGGGCGAATGAATATTGCCGCCAGCAACCATTTGATTTCCTCTTTGGCCTTCAAGACTACCTCATTGGTCATTCGTCAAGGAGGGTGGTGAAAAGGAAGTAGCCATCCTTTGTTGGAAATTGATGCTCGACCAGCTTTTTATCCAATCCTGGCATCTTCGAGTAATCCCAAGAAAAACAATCTTTGTATTGCTTTAGGACACTCGTGATCTTCTCAAATTCTGGCTCCTCGAGCCTAGTACTGATGTACGTTAACTGTGGGATTTCTGTGGTACACAAATTTACTTCCTTCAATTCATCTTGTACCTCGGCCTTTAAATCATCCAACTTGATTAGGGCCATTTTTAGTTATTCAACTCCTATGGCTTCATGCTCATAGGGTAACTCTTGTGTATTACATTCAGCAAGGTATGTCTAGACTCTTTTCTCTATCAGATATCCTGACAATCTTTTCAAGGTCATTTGTGTGGCCCCTTGTTTTCTATATATAGATTAATCATTCGACTCCTATTTGCTTTCCGGGCTCGATTTCTCTAGCACTATTATTGCATCTGGGTCGATCAATACTCTGCACAATTCATTGAACTCCTAATTAATTGAGGTATCCTCCTCTCAATTCTTCTGTACGGTAACCTCAATTGGTTTTCCTTCGTTGTCCTGTCCGACTAGCTTGATTGTACCGACACTGTCATCATAGAGATGGGCATCGACATTGTTTGTTGAGGCCAAAAATGGTTTTTGAGTTGCATGTACAACTTCTACACAATTACTATCATTCCAAAATAGTAAAAGTTGGTGTAAAGATGATGGGACACACCATTTTGAGTGTATCCAATCGTTTTCCAGTAGTGCATTATAATTCGAAGTGGTGTCGACCACAAAGAAAGCAATCACTTGTGTTCAACTCCCTACTCGTAACTCAAGTGGAAGGACCCCCTTTGGTCTGGGTAGTGTTTCCTGAAAAAACATAGACAAACACATCTGTTGGCACCAGGTCGCTATTGACCTTTGATAACTTTCTCATCATCAACAAAGGGAGGATGTTGACAACCGCCCCATTGTCAATTAATACTCTATTAACAGGTCGACCCTCCATGTGTACCTTTATGTACAAAGGTTTTAAATGTTGGGTCATATTTCTCAAGGGCTTATGAAAAATGAGTTTACTTGTGTTCTTGTATGCATTTGTTCTATGCTTGTCTTCCTTTGGCACATTTTTCTCTAATTCTATGGTCTTCGGTTTCTCTGAGATAATATCCCAAAGTTCCTTTTCCACCTCATAAACCTAGTCCTGGTGGGCTTTGAACTCGGCGGGTAGTATAAGAATCATATTACAATCGACCTGCTTCTCAGGGTGACTGCCAAAATGGATATTGGCCATATTGCTCTTGTCGACAGAAAGATTGTTCATTATCGATTCCGAAGGTGTGAAGGTTTCAGCAAATAATCCCTCTTCCTCAAAATCGAGGAAATCGTCATCATCTGATGGCATTTCTACCATGTCGGTTTAGCTCTTTCATTGTTGTTGCCACTTCTTTCCTCCCTTGTTCTGGATTTTTCTCGAGATATCTGGCAGCTTGTCTTGGTGAGCCTTCTTAGGTTTTCTTGGCTTTCGGCCAACGAGTACTCATATTGATCTGGGGTCTTGGTTTTCATTGACATTGAGGATGGGATAGTATCCTCTCTCCATCTTTTTGTGTTCTCTTCTGCTCAATTCGCCATTGGACGACATGTCGAATTAGCAGTCGGGTTTTGTGTACTTGACCCCTTGATGTTGGACGGTCTCTTCCTGTCCGCCCTATTGCAACCATGATTCTTGATGGTGATCCTAATACAGGTTTTCTTGTTGAACTAAGGTTTGTTGCCTCAACCATCTCCTTTTCTGAGTCTTAGTCATCGAGGGGAAGTCAGGATTGTACCTGTACTTGTATATTGGGAGGCTTTTGCTATGCTACCTATTAACAAGCACCGTCACCTTTACCCACCTATCGATTTCTCCAGCTGTGGTTTAATTATCCTCGAGGGTTGTGGTACCTCTCGGGGTTGCTCGACCCCCATCCAAGGTTTATTCACATACTGACCCCTTTCTCTTACCCATTTGTTGGGTCACCAATCATTGACGCGAGGGGCTTTGAAGGGGATTCTTACGCTTATGTTTACTTTCCTCTTTTGAGTGGGCTCTGCTGGTACGGGGGCTTTGTGCTCTCTTTTTGCAGTCATAGCCATAAGATTGACCATTATCTTACCGCATATATCGCAGAGGCAAAAGTCGTCTTCTTCGACCAAAGTCTTCTAGTCTCTTTTGTTATCGAGCTGTAAATCCCATGTCTTTACACTAGAGTCTTCAAATGGTTTTTTCCCATGCACAGCCATATTTGTAGCCCTGCTAACAATTGAAGGCCCCGATAGTTTTCTTTTTATCAATAAAAAAAAATTTATTGAATTTTAGAAGAGATTACAATCTATTATATGTATAACCACTGGCATCATTTGCAATAGCAAGACTAACATTTAAAGGAAAATCACAAGGAAATAAGATAGTCTCTTGAGTCCC
>JAOXJP010230094.1:0-10844 GCA_025762735.1 Platanus orientalis
CTTATCCATTCTCTTCTCAGTTTCAGAATTGGGTAAGGAATGGCTCTTAATAGGGGTGTATGGCCCTACCTCCACATCCAACTGTCAAGCTTTTTGGGATGGGTTGTCTTTTCTTCAGGCTAGATGGGCTAGGCCTTGGGTGGTGGGTGGGGAGAATTTAACGCATTGCATAGTCCTTCTAAGAAAAATTTTAGGGGGCAGATCAAGAGAACAATGAGAGAATCCAATGGCTTTATTTCTTCAGTGGATCTGCTAGCTAGATCCCCAGCTTGTTAACAGTCGATATACATGGACTAACGGTCATCAATCCCCTATCATTTGTCGCCTAGATAGATTTATGGTTTCGCCTGATTAGGAGGACATTTTTCCACAATACTATCAAAAGGCACATACAAGACTCATATTTGATCGTTGGTCTGTGATTCTAAATACAACGGTTATGAGTTATGGTCATAAACCTTTCTGTTTTGAAAATATATGGACTCTTCATCCAGATTTCTATTCTTTAGTGCAAAGTTGGTGGATTAATTACAATGTATCAAGGAGCAAAGATTCAATATTATATCAAAAACTCAAGTTTGTTAAGAGAAACCTCATTTCTTGGAAAAAAGCTTGTTTGGAAAATTGGAGACAAACAAAAGGAGATTGTTGGATTTAATTTTTGCTCTTGATATGCAATACTCTGATGAGGGGGGGTCTCTCTAGTAACCTCCAAGCATCAAGAAGTTTCGCAGAGTGGCTAAATTCAAATGGTGGAGCTAGAGTCGATCCTTAGATATAGAGAGATCTTTTGGAAGCAAAAGGCTAAATTCAAATGGATTAAAGAAGGAGACGGTAATATAGGTTTTTTCTTCTTCTTCTTCATGAAGTGGTTAACAGAAGAAAACAACAAAACCTCACTACAGAGCTAATGATTGATACCGGTATCAAAGTCTCTAATTTTGAAGAAATTGCTTCAACAACTTCAAGTTATTTTGTGAGGCTCTATACTAGGGTGGATCAGGATAGAACAAGAACCGACAACCTGTTTGCATCTTCAATTTCTCCAGAGCTGGCAAAATCTTTGGAGGGGCCTTTCACTGAAGAGGAAATTAAAGTGGCAGTATTTAGCTTAGATAAGGATAAATTCCCTAGCCCAGATGGCTTCTCAATGGCATTTTTAAAGATATGATGGGATCTTATCAAAAGGGACCTCTATAACATTTAAAGAATTTCAGTCTGGATGGATTAAGTGAACTATGGGCTGCATAATGTATCTATGGTATTCTATCTTGATAAATGGAACGACAAAAGGTATTTTCTACGCTTCCAAGGGTCTTAGCTAGGGATATCCATTATCCCCATTTCTATTCTCTCTTGCCATGGATTATCTTAATGTCATCTTGTCTCATGCCACCAGGGAAAGTCTTATAGAGGGATTCAAGCTCTCTTCAAGGAATGTATCCATTTCTCACTTTCAATTCATGGATGACACCGTCATATTTCTCAAACCTTCGCATGATGCTTTGCTCAATTTAAAACATATTTTGAAGGTGTTTGAAATTATCTCGGGCTTCAAGATCAATTGGGGCAAGTTTAGCATCGTCGGACTAAATGTCGAAGATATTCACTCTTTTGCTTCCATCCTCGATTGTAAAGTTGATTGTTGGCCCCTTAAGTATCTTAAGTTGCCTCTTTGGGGACATCCTCACTGAACTTTTTTTTGGGATCCTGTAATCGAGAAAATGGATAAAATATTGGCTTCATGGAAAAATAACTACATTTCCATTGGTAGAAGAATCACTCTCATAATATATGTTCTCTCAAACCTTCTGATTTATTATATGTCAATTTTTTTTAATGCCAATTATGGAGGCTAAGAAGCTTGAGCAAATTCAAAGGAATTTTCTATGGAAATGTGGGGACTTTAAGAAATACCACCTTATTAAATGGGAAGATAATTGCAAATCCAAAGAAGGTGGGTTAAGAATTGGTAACTTGGTACTAAAGAACAAATCTCTTCTAGAAAAATGGATTTGGAGGTTCTCTATGGAGGAGGGCAGCCTATGGCATTCCTTAATTCTCAACAAATATGGATCGATTTATTATGGTTTGGACATGAACCCTTCTATTTCCCCTAGGATTTTCGTTCTATGGAAAATAATCTCTGCAATCCATCTTCTTATTTATCCTCATTTCTCTCTAGTAATTGGCAAGGGTAATCATACTAGTTTTTGGAATGATGTCTACATTGGTAATAACCCATTTTCGGTGCAATATCCTATGTTGTTTTGTATTGCCATCCATAAGAATGCCCTTATCTCTGAAGTAATTTTCTTCTCCTCTTCAAGCATTACTTGGAATCTTCCTTTTTCTAAAGTCCTTCGTTCATCAAAGTTGGTCCAATTTTCTGTACTCATTGACATTGCAGATAGATTTCAATTTTCACTTTCTTCCTCAGACAGATATGTATGGTCCTTAAATCCTGCTAGATCTTCTTTGTGAAATCCGTCATTCACTCTCTTGTTCGATCTCAAGTAATCCCCTCTTCCCTTCAAATCTAGTTTGGAGGACTATCTCCTCCTCGGGTTCAAGTATTCCTTTGGATTGCCACTCTAAGTAGGAGGAACACAATGGGTCTTCTTCAAAGGTGGCGTCCTCATTTTGCCTTATCTCCATCCATTTGTGTGTTATATAAGGCGGATGCAGAGACAAGGAATCATATTCTGATTCACTATTTTTTTCCCGTTGGATTTTGCTTCATTTCATCTTTCAAATTCGCTTAGCATGGATTATGCATAATTCTTTGATTTCCCTCATAACCCAATGGAGGGTCCCTCTCTTAAACTTAAGGGGTCAAATTTTCTAGATGGCTATTTTTCAGGGTATAATTTGTGGTATTTGAAAAGAGTGGAACAACAAAATATTTGAGGGGGTGGAGAAATATTCCATCAAGGTCGTTGATATAATTAGTTTTGAGGTGGCTTCATGCGCAAAAGCCTCTTTGGAGTTCAAGGACTTTTCTTTTAGTGATGTACAAAGAGATTGGTATTCTAGCTTATTCAATGTGGGCTGAATCTTGTGGTTTGTAGCTTCCTTGTATTCCCTCATTCTTTCTTTCTTTTTTAATAAATATATATTCATTAAAAAAATTCAATAAAATGGATGTGAATTTGATAAATTTCAACGTTCCACCCATTTTATTCCATGTGAAGCCCCATAGTATCCTAGATGGCAAATCCTGGACAAAACATCTGCCCCAGAAATGGAAATATGTGATTTTGTTGTTCATGCTACAAAAAGCTACAGAAGATTTTGCTACAGCTATCATTTGGCTTTCTTTTTTTTTGGTTGTGAAGGAATTTGCTACATGGGTTATGTAGCAAACACCAATTTGTACGGCTAGGATTAGGTACAAACATGGTTCAAATGGTGTCTGGGGCGGACACATCAATACCAAAAAAATGAGTTACACTTTTTGGAGGCTGCTTTTCACTTTTTGGCATTAATGTGTCAACCTCTATGCCATTCAGACCTTGTCCGTGTTGAAAACTAAGGCATTTAATGCCATTTAAAACATTCCATTAACATGAGAATTAATACCATTTAAGAATTCCATTAACAACTCATTAATTAAGTTTTCAAATTTGGTGTTTTCAAAATTGTTCAAAAATTGCTTTTAAGAATAATCCCACATGGGAAACTTGAGAGAATTATTTACACTATATAAGATTAAGCACTCCCATTAGCTTGTGTATTTTGAGAGCCCTCTCTCTCTCTAGCTTCTTGCTATGATGTAGCAAGGTGCTATGCACCTTGCGCACACGCACACGTGCATGGGTATGGGAATAGGCAGGGGCTTGGGCGCAAGGGTGCTTGAGGGGCACTTCGCACTTCGTGAGTCGCATTAGGATCGCAAGATTCATTTTCGATATCTCAGATGGGTTCTCCTAGAACCGGGTTAATCGTGGGAAAAAGTTCAAACTTGGATCAATGCACAAATGACCCAGTGAGGGAATGAACCAAAAAAACTTGGACCTAGGGTCCCTTTTTTGCACTTGGACTCGCTCCCTTGCAAAGGTGGCAGCTTGAGTCCATTGGCTTCAAATCCTCATATAGTGGTTCCTTTGGAACGACACTATATTGGAGGTCCTTGTCTTTATGACTTGGTTTTGACATATAATGTTCACCTTCCTAAGGCGAAGCTCTGCCAAAGTTTTCATAAAAATTTTGGACATGTTTTGTCGTTTGATTTTACACATACCCGACCATTAATAGGCAATAAGCTATATGGGAGGTATCGGGTATATTTGGGGAGTGCACCTCATTGAGAGACAAGACATGGTCCAAGCTTGGTTGTATCCTGAGGTTAGCAGGCTTACGGTCCCTTACACATAAAGTGGGAAGCCTCGAATATCCTCAAGAAATGTGATAACGATACCTCCATGATTCGGATCAGTCTGGCTTAACTACGTCTGGCTTGATTCCTCTACGATAGAGGATATGTAGGCAGCCTAAGGACGAGAAGACCAATGGCCCAACTACAATTTTAAAGACCCTAAAATCTATTCTATTATTTTATTGAGTTTACTGAACTCGGCAGCTTTTGCAAGTGATGTGACATCTAGGATCGCTACAAGATTCAATAGTCCGTTCATGTCTTGTTCGTATGAAATCCTAAGGGTAGTCCCCATGCAGGTAACACGATGTCTAACAAAGGGTGTCTTGATAAGTATACTTTTTTTTCGATTAGTATTAATATTTATACATGTACTTATCTATTCTATATTTACCGTAATACCATTCTTTGATCTTGTGTATTAACCCAAACACACTGTCAGGGCATGTGTCACACATTGATTGGTAATGGCATGATATGCGTCCATTCAGACTGGAGATGATTAAACCCTCTGAGCCCTGCTTTTGTGCATATAAAATCCATATGCAAAGCTTCCACACAAACTAAGAGGCGCCAAAAAGTGATTTACACGTTTGGGGGGTGCTTATTACTTTTTGATGCCGCAGTGTCCGTCCCTTAGTCTGTGTGCACACATTGCACATGGATTTTGTGTGTACAAAATCCGGACTGCCTCTTATGGACACCATACCCAAAATAGCCATAGCATTCGTATTCAAAAATTGAAACTTCGGAAGCTGGCTGGGGTATGGTAAGTCATTTTGATGATGTGGATTGGAATGTGTGATATGTGGCTAAAAGGAGTCCAAAGAGGGGATGATATCCTCTACAACGCTGAATATTTGCGTCGGGCTGGAGCCACCATTCATGGGGCACCATGTGACATCAGGTACTGACAAAAGTGTATGGGGCCCACCCTCCTTATTAGTACCTAATACCACACGGTGCTCCATGAATGGTGGCTCCAGCCCAGCGCAAATATTCAGGGTCGCAGAGGATATCAGTCCCCCAAGGAGACCTCCCCTATCAGATGGACAATCTGGATTAACATCCTTCTCTCTCAACGTGCATGATGGTGGCTCTAGCCCGGTGCAAAAATTCAAAGTCGCAGAGGATATCAGTCTGTGCGTGATGTCGTCTAGTTTTTTCATTGCTGTACAGGTTCGATTCCCCCTAAATGTGAATCATTTTTTCTACACTATATTTCCACCTCTGCATGCGGTCTGACTGTGGGCATTCGTTAAGGGGGGTGTACCAAATCCATGCCGGGACTCAAATGCCCAGATTTTAAAAGATAAAAAAAAATGTGGTTATGAGAGAGTATAGAGTAAAGAAGGGACAAGAAAAACACCCAATATCAATGGACATACAACATGTCAAAAAGGTGTCTAGGACATAAATGGTGTGTTTTTAGCTAATATACATGGAATATAAATATATTCTATTCAGGATTTGGTGTCCATGGCACCAGGGGACTTCACCTGGAATAAAATGGGCAGGGGTAAGATGAAATTTAAAATTCTCACCCATTTTACTCCATATGACATCCCCTGGTGTCCTGGACACCAAATCCTAGACAGGACTTTGTTCTGAACATGGGATAAAGTACCCTCGTTTACCCTAATTAATGTGCTTGACACATTTTTTCTGGTCTAGAAAGTTTTTTCCCATTGGTGTTTATTCTTTTTCCAGTTAGGATCATCTGCGGTCATTGGCCATGCTGAAACTGTGTTGCATTGCTGAGCATCTGACACATGGCAAGAAAATGACAACCGTTTCAAATTCTCTTGGAGGTGCAGAGAAGTTTTCACCATTTTCTGAAACGGTTATCATTTTTACACCAGTTGTCAAGTGCTCCTAAACACAACATGGTCCCAGCACGACCCACGACTATTGACTATCTTGTGTGTTTCCTTTTTTCGCAATCACAATCCATAAGCTCTTTTTTTTTTTTTTGTGGATAAAAAATTCATATCTTCTATTACTCTAAAGTTTACTAATTCCAGTAAAGTACAAGCAAGTTACGTTATATAGGCAATTTTTCGTTAGATTAACAAAGAAATTTGGTGAATTACAAACCTTGTACATTGTATTGAACTGCAATGGCAGGAATGCAATGGTCATGTCATATGGTAGGAGGGGTGGTGCTCATTTGGTTGAACTAAAACATTGAAACTGTTTTATCAAAAAAAAAAAAAAACATTGAAACTTAAAAGCTTTTGGTTTTGTAAGTCCTGGGGGTGATGGATGCCCACTATATCTCTATTTTATTTCTCTCTTTTTCTTGAGGTTGTTTGAACACCATCAATCCATTCAATATCTACTTGCCTCGTGATTCTATTCTATAATGTCTAGAGTGTTATATTTCTATCCACCCTATGTATACCAAGGGACCGGGAAAAAAAAAGGTGAAAATGAATGTCATGAGAACTGTTCAAACGGCACCAGGGTGCAGATACATCACCACCGAAAAATGATAAGAATCCCCCAAAAGTGTAAATCACTTCTTGGTACTGATGTGTCAGCCCCTCTGATGCTGTTTGTGCAGTTCTCACGAAATTCATTTGCACATAATCCGAGTCCCAAGGTACCGCCTTGTATCCCTAATACACTATTTATGGGCAAATTGACTAGGCCTATCCAACCTATTTACACCTAGGTACAGTGTCATGTCCGTGTATTTTTGCATTAGTTATAAGCGAATTGATTAGACATATGTAGGTGGATGCCCATGACGTTTATAATTTACTACTGATACTGTTTTGAATAGTGACTTCGAAGAGGGGTCGACCTGTTAAGTATTGGTTTTAACATATATTAAATTAGAACAAAGTAGGTAATGCAATTCTAATAGATATAGGAGTAAGAACGAGTGAATAAACAAGATTGATGACTAACCAGAGCGACCATTTTAGTTATCTTAATTCAATAATCCATAAGATGGGAGGATTGAGGTGGGTTTTGCCCATAGAATTAAAGCAATCTAAGAGATACATCTTTGGAGTGTTGTATGATTAGTGGATTTCATTAAAATTGAAAAAAGAATTTTTGTAAGATGAAAATAAACCAATTGTGTTTTGTAGAACAAGAAATAACACATACATGGTATGAGTGCAACTAAGATTGAGGATGATGAACTGGATAAGCCAATGACTGGGAAACAAAAGGCTCAAAACTGAATGTATTCGTGGGAACTTAAGGGTAATATTGATATATGATAAGAGAAGGAAAATTGATTGAGATGGTTCAGTCATGTGCAAATGAAGATCAATGATTACACAAACAAGTAGTGATATGATGCAAGTTGAAGGAACTAAAAGGACAATGGGAAAGCCAAAAAAGTTTCAAGTAAAGTGGAAAGACACGAAGGCATATGATTTAACAAAAAATTGCCCTAAATAAAGTGGACTGACAAAAAGGAATTCATACATTTGATCCCAAATATTATTATCTTTCTGTGGTAATAAGGTTTTATTGAGTTCATTTGAGTTGAGATTTTTATCCACCCTCCATATTATCTCCAATTGATGGGTCAGCCTAGAATGGTCTTTAGGAGCACTAGTCCTGAAGTCCACACTATTACATTTATCACTAAAGGATTGGTGTAGTATAATAAGATCAATCCACCATTTACCTATAAAAATTGTGTTTTTCAATCTTTTGATTGATCTTCGTATTGTTGCTTTAGTTTATTTAACATTTTTGTTCCAAACAAATTGTTTTTTATGTGATTTATTTTTTTACTAAAGCATGTTTTCACAATTAAAACTGGTGTATTTTTAAAATATGATCTCTAATCTAAAACATGTAAATATACTGAGATAGATGTACATGCCCACCACACTTTGTCCTTTAGATAGGCTTCCTTCAATTGCTACCTAAGGAAAAAGATAATGTAGCATCTTATATTGATATCATCTCTCACTTCTCTTTCTTTAGTTTAAGAACAACATATCCTTTTAAGTATTCTATTTCTCCTTAAAATACCTTTTAGTACTCTATGAAACGGTCTTTCTTTCATAAAGTGTAATTTCTCCAGTACCTTTCTCTTGCACATATATCTATCATGGCAACTTGATTTTTTGAAAGAAGAAAACATAAAAGAAAAATAAAAAAAGAGCTACGCTCTATGTCCACTTTTGGGTATTGATAAAGTTGCATGAAAATTGTTCACTCTCTCTCTCTCTCTCTCTCTCTCTCTCTCACACACACACACACACACATCCTAAATGTGTGTTTTATAATTATTTCAAATTCACCAAAATCAAAACAAAGCAGAAAGCTCCACTCTTTATTTGAATTTATATAATGTTGATTAGTATGGTTATGAACTATAAAGTATGGTTTTTTTACATATTACCCTTCAAAAATAGACATAGGTGGCACCTGCACCCTTGTTTTAGGGTAAAGAAATGAAGCATGCTTATTTGAACTTACACTCCCAAATAATCTCTCTCTCTCTCTCTCTCTCTCTCTCTCTCTCTCTCTCCATGTTAAGATGATTTGCCTCCTCCACCCACAAAAAAGTTCTATTTAGATCAATCTAAATGTGCTATTGATGGGCCATAGCATGATAATCATAATGTTTAAACATTCTTTACAATTCAATCAATTAACAATTCATATAAATAAGTTCTAGCAACCATTGAGATATACATAGTTAACAACATGATATAAATGTTATTCAGGTAACAACTAATCTAAAGGATACCTAGTGAATCAAATAGTGTATACCAATGAAACAATATTCATAATCCGTCACTTTTTTATAACTTCTTTGTAGGTTGATCATCTTAAATAGGCAAATTATTTTCCACAGCTAATAACATTTACCAATTAGATGGTTGAAAATATTTAACCAGTCTTATTGATGAGAACTATCAAATCCCATGCTTATCCCTACCTTATATTAGATATTTGTCATATGATTCACATAATCAAAATCTAAGCGAGCCACTAAGTAGATGCCCCGGTCATGTAAATGGTGGGTACTAACCCGTACATATCAAATCTGAACAATTACAATACTTAACATGGGGGCTTTTAGGTCACTCTATTACCTTAACTTTCTACTTTTTACAAAGACTTTTATATGCAAAATGTACATCGTGAAATTCCTAGAGGAGAGTGAATAGGAATGTTTCAATTTTTAACTTAATTTAATTATTTTAAATTTCACCCAACTTAAATAATTTCCCTGAGTAATTAAACCTTTGATTTATGTGTTTATTTTATAAGTACTTTGATTGAAAACAAATATAAGTTTGACTTTAACTACAAATCAATCAACCATAGGATTTATTCTCATGCAAATAAATGCACAAGAAGTAAAATTTGAGCCAAGACAATATTAAATGTGATTTAAATAGATACACAAAGTCAATTAATAATCAAACACACTAATTAATTTAATTCAATTGCAATTTTTTACTATTCTAAAATTTTCTTTCAATCTCAATTAGTTTTTTCTAAACATTAATCAATGAGATTTTAATAGCAACAAATAGATTTGAGTGCAATAAAACAAGTCAAGCAATCACACACAAATATACAAGATTTCCGAGCCTACATCCACTCTCGAAAGCTTGTCTCAAAACTTATGATTTTAATTAATAGAACTACACTATTACAGATAAAATCAAAAAAATTGAGCATAGCTTATACACTTACGAGAATCCACTTGTTATAAGTTGAACACATCTAGTGGCTCTGTCGGACATTGCAAGCACCTCTTATGGCTCCGGCAAAGGTAGATTGGCATGCAATGATTCCAGCGAGAGCTCCAAAGATGAATATGAAAAAAGTGTAGACAAAATACCGATTTAAAAGTAGTGACTCAGTAGGAATATTTTACTATTAGATCGGCCCCTTTCTTCTTCTCTAGAGAAATGATAATTTTGCAAGTTTGTGGTTCTAACTCTCAAAGCTTTTGATAGGTTTAAGGTAGGGGAAACCTAATCTTTTCTCTCAATGGGTGTGCAAATCAAAGAATGGAAAAAAGAGAATTACCTTGCAAGTGATTTTATAGAGTTTTCCTATATGCTCAAAGTTTCTTCAACTTTTTATCATGCAAGAACTCACATTTTTGTACTCAATAATTTTTCTTATTTCTTACAACTTTGATAGCCTTTTTATAGAGGGAATTTCATGCAGAACCTTAATCCCAATGGACAAAAAATTTCAACCATTGATTGCCTCAAATCTAGATAAAAAACTAGATTCAGCACTCTAGGATGATCCACCAAAATGTGTCGCTCGGTCCAGGGCTCTAGCTTGGGCCACCCATTTTGGTGGCTCAGTCTAAAGGCATTTTGTCTTGAAAACAAGCCTCCCAAGGCACTCTAACCCAATCCACCAAAATGGTGGCTCTGTCCAGGTGTTTAAAAAACTTTTTACCTTTTTATTATTTTCAACTAGATCTCAGTGAGCCAATTAATTTGACTACTTG
>JAOXJP010230095.1:0-10844 GCA_025762735.1 Platanus orientalis
TCTTGGAGAATCTAGAGGGAAAGTGCAACCATCTAAAGAAACTTAGTGGTGGAATGATGAAGTCCAAAAAACCATTACAAATAAAAGAAATTGTTGTAAGAATTGGCAAAAACTAAAAATATAGAAGACCTAGAAAGATATAAAAATGCAAAAAAAAAGAATCTAAGAAAGCTGTAAGTGATGCAAAATTTTGGGCATATTTCTTTGAGTTTTCTACAATATTTGTGTTGCTGAAATTGATCCTCTTGCATGACACTCATCACCAAACTCTAGGAACCACAAGTTCAGCTCGATCCATCACCTCCAGGCCTTCATCTATGGTTGTACAATCCTATAACCAATGGAATAGTGATCAGATTTTTGGGTTTTAACTTCTATTCTTCAAGAACTATCAATGCTAGGCGAGAAATCCCATATCTGACAGAGTTTATGAGATTGACCACTAGCATCACATATTGGGAGCTTTGGGAATTTCAACCCCCAGATGATTCACAACCCCTAGGCGATCCCTAAGCACCTAGCCAACATCTGAAGATTTCATCCAAGACAAATCCCCACCTGGCTTCTTCATCAACAAGCGTGAATACATAAAAAAGAGGTGCTTGCACAAGATTGTTCACCATCCTCCAAGAACCAAGGTTTTGGTCAGGTGATCTTCTCCAGGTACTCTATACCCTTAGATGATCTAGTGTGAAGTGAAAGCAGACTATATAATTTATTTTTGAGAATCTTAGACCTAAATATCTCAGATCCAAGCATTTAGGTTGTATGAAATTGATTTCACGAGAAGGACTCCTGACTTCTAACGGCCTTTCCTTTTGAAAGTTGGGTTCTCCCAGGGTATTAATAACCCTTGGGCTACCCTAGTAGGTAGGTCCCACCTCAGAAAATAAAATAAAATAAAATAAGTTTTACCAGGGGCTGGTGGCTCTGTTTGTGGGAGGAGATTTTTTTGAATTTTTAGAAATCTTCAAAACTCGACTCCTCGACCGGGGAAATTGATTACAATCATCCTCAAAAGCATCAAGGAGCTATTCTACACCAAAATAAGGTATTGATTCCTCTCATCTGACCCCACCCTCAAATTTCTTAGCAAGTTGGCTTTTGGCATGTTGTGACATATGGTTTGAACATGAGTTTTAAATTACCTGGCCTAAACTAAACATCCATAAATTGTTCTAGTTGCCTAAATATAATATTAAATACATCTTTAGGCTTTTCAGATCACTCTTGAAATTATTTAGCCTGCTTCCTTGATTTTTTGTCTAATTTAGACACTTTTTGGGTTTGGTTCAATTTTTTCTCATAATTAAATTTTTGTATCTTACTCATAATCCAAGCATATTAATTAGGTATTTACTGGTTTATTAATTTTGCAAACCCTAATTCCTCTATTGCATATTGAACCTAATTTAAGAATTATCTTAATTAGCATGTGGACTTGCAAGTAGAAATCTTGTTTATTTTTCTATATTTCTTTAGCAATTTTATTTCTATCTCCTAAGCACACACTCACTATCCTGCATGCATGCTGCATCAATTGGTATCTTCCATGTTTATTAAATATAGCACCATGCTTTACTTGCACTCATTTCTTATCCATGGATTTAATCATTAAGATCAGAATATTTCTGGTAAGGGCTTCCATTGCAGACATGCATTGAATAACACAAGTGATCTCCTTGGTTGTGAGAGTGGAGCTTCATGAGAGCCTCCCCTAATGGTGTCAAAGGAAAGAATATCATCATAAACTTGTGTCTATCCACCAACCTGTACAACAGTCAAAATTATTTAACATAAGGAATAAAAGCCAAGGCTGAAAATTAAACATATATTACAACAGTAGTTTGTCGCTGAAAAAGGCCCCAATGATGCTAAATGTTCCAAACATATTTCTTTCCTCATCATTCCCAATGTTTTATATCAGAGGTTGTTAATGGTCATGAGCAGTTTATCTGTAAACAGCTTGATATAAGTTGATATTTGCAAATTTTGACTTTATATAATTTTGAATGAATTTTCTTCCTTGCATAAAATCATTTTAGAGTGAAAAGAAATTGAATGAAACCCAAGCAGGAAAATTGCATGGTTCTTGAAATTGATTAGAGTAGTATCAAGAGACTGACCTGTTTTCCCTCGAAACATACTTTGTATGTCACAGTTGTGTTCAGTCGCAATTCGTTTGCCAATCCATTGACCAGCATCCGACACCCAATCAATGGGATAGCAGAATCTTGATATCCACTATAATAGACAATGAATACACAATTAGCTCCAAACAAGACCTTGATGTATTTCTTCAAATGAAATCAGTGGCATGTGTCGTTACAGTGATAACAAGTCTCACTAATTTTAGCTAACACAACAGCTATTTGCTCTTTTACTTGGTGTGATCCTTGGGAGTGCTAATTACTCCAAAAGTCATTTTGCATTTTCTATTTGATGTGCAAGTATTTGCTTCCAAAAACTTGGTTTCACTTTATGCAGTCAATGTCTAAACCAAAGTGGTAAGAAAGAAAATCAGCATAGCTTGGCTTAAGAAATTTACCTGTAAATTAAGACCCAAATCCCAGACATGATAAGTGAGCCCAAGAGAGGAATCGTGGGTATTTCTAAGTTATGGATGTCATACTTTATGGAACTACCAACAACAGAGTTAGAAATGTTAAATATAACTAAACTGAAAAAAACATTGAACTATTCATTTGGTGTTTAGTAATACATCAGTTTCTATTAACATATTTTGACCAGATACAGACGAGCAAATGTATACTGAGACAAATTTTGAGCATGAACCAAAAAAAAAAAAAAGATTTTCTGTCTTTTGTGTTTTTCGTTCATGCTACAAAAAGCCACAGCAAAATTTTCCACAGCAGATCATAAAGGGATACAGAATACCTGATTGTTACTGATCCAAATGATATTCCAGAATCTATCACACACACATGGAACTCAACTGTTAATTTGGTGTATAATGCATTGGATTTCATTGACATATATATTTTACTTTTATTATTTTTTATATCTGTGACATTTTTTTTATGAAATACAAGATAACTGGAAAGGTGCTATTGAGCCAATTGATAATATTGAGCTGCAGGGAATCTACTAGGAATTTTAGCATGCCATGCAAATGGGAATTGCCAAGTTGGTGATCTATTCAAATTCGTTAAATGCATTAAAGCTATCTAGAATCCTCTTCAAGCTGTTTAGAGAGCTAGATCGCAGAAAATAGGTAATTACCCAGTGTTGGTCCCGTAATTACTGGGTGCTGGAAGGGGTGGATGGGAAACAGGCCTAACCTTTGGCTTTGAACACAAAGTGGCTGCTCACCAGACTCGAACCCACGTTTCAGAGAATCATGATCTAAGTCAAATGTGGAGAGACAAATAAGCTAACTGATTTTATAGATTCTTATTGCAATCAAAGATAAAATAGTTTGTTACATCTTTCATAAGTTCCCTGGCGACCATTCTAAGGTATTGGAAGAGGACGCAATGAGACATAAAATATGTTAGTAATGTAAATTTTTTTTTCGGTTTGTTATAAAAAATTTCTTACCCACTTAACAAACAAAAATGGTATAGATTTCTTTTAAAAGGGTGAAAGGATACCTACTCACTGCAAACAGCCCAGCTGATAACTCCCTAAAGGCAAGCACGAAGAGCCTTTTGTACGTCATCCCAATTATGATAATTAGATGTTTCATCTAAGACACAAACATCTATCTTCTCTGCACCATGCTGTGAGTTAAAATAGCCCTAGCAAATGAGTCATTAACAATGATAGAAGCACGGGAAAACATAGAAGAAAAAGTTGCAGCTTAACCTCACCAGGCGAGTGAGAATCTTGGATTGTGAAAGAAAGGCTAATAAGAATACATCAAGTGTGACACCATATCTGTCAATAGATTTACTAATTTCTCTGCTGACCTGGCTTATCACTTTCAACCAAACAGGGGAAACAGAGCCTCTGTTCTTCTCACTTTGGTACTGAGAGTAGTAACAGGCTGAAGTGAAGACATGATATGTCAAATCTGATATCAGCCCACTTAACCATAAAAACTCAGCCCTCGAATTGAAGTCTAGTGAATTCCAAAAGAGGATTTCCCAGATGAAATGACAAAAATTGTACAATTCAGCCCAACCTATGTTCTTGCAAAAAAGACTAAAAGTAAAAAAAAAAAAAAAAAGATCTTCCCTGACCCGATGGAATAAAAAATAAAAATAAAAAAATTTTGATCTTGATAACAACTTGTCTTAATTTGTATACATTTTTCAAAGGTGCAAGCCTTATCCTAAGCCCAATTGTCTGAGAGTATTTATATAGAGTTTAATTCAGAATTTTGTACTAATCACAGCTATTTCTTTAAGATTGAACAACTTCGCCTTCACATACTGACTTAGTCATAAATAGAACATTCAGAGTGATCTATCTCTCTCTCTCTCTCCCCTAAAAAAATATAAAATATAAAAGAATAAGAAGAATAAGAAATCCCGTAGTTGATTTAATCACCAGAGTTTAGTCATTGAACAGCACCTGCATAGTTTCCCCTATGATGAACAAGTCTCTTTGTACTGTGGGTACTTGATGAACCAGAGCTGCAGGAACATGATATTGTCTTTGGCTTAAGAAAAATAAACAGTGTTATACATCAATGAGATACTCAGAACATTGACACAAATGAAACATTAAAATGTTTAACCAAATCTTCAGTAAGTTGATACTACATTCCTGTTCCAAACCTGATCAGAATTGAGAATGATCTCCATTTGAGTCCAAGAAAACTTCCTAACTGAACAAATTTTGCCAGAATGAATGCTCAGGGGTAAGACTGGTTAAAATAAGATGTAGAAATTTCCATAAAATTGAGTATTAACTGTGGAAATCTATCTGGCATCTAGGTAAAAGGAGGAAAGAAGGGAAGTGATAGAAAGTTGTTGGAAGATGAAGAATACCAGTCATCTCATTGTCCACCACCATGTGGGAGGTATAGTTGAATAGGACAACACAACTCCTGGTGGTGTCTCTATATATAACATGTATGCTTCTGTAAATCAGAGTGACAAACTATAATCAGTTCTTCGCATGATCCTTAATCTACCTATGAACAAACAATGCCCACGCCCAAGATAGGAGAACAAGATATATGTAGGAGAACAAACAATGCCCATGCCCAATACTCATTTCTGACCAGTATCTCTCCACTTGGTCTAGAAGGGGCATGCTCAGAGAATGCTCCAAACCCAAAAAGGAATCAATGATCAGTAAGATTCAAATACCCATTGAATGTTAATTCTGAAATTTTCTGCACCCATATGATCACATAAAGAAGGTAGCATCACTATACCTCCTTTTAACCAGAGAACAAGAGGCTTTGAAGCTGGGTCTGTTTCTGCCTCAACAAAGTAGTAAAAGTGAGCTCTCTGTTACCTTTCATCCACAGTAATGTAACCTGAAAATCTCTGGAAACTAACCTGTGGTTGTTCAGGTAACTTGTTAATAATATCAGCCTCCAAGGGAGAGGTTTCCACAGTCCTTACTAATGATCATAGTTGCAGGAAAGTTTCCATAACTGCTGACATGGCCATCCATGATACAGAATGTATGGTTTCAGCTCTCTCTCTCTCTCTCTCTCTCTCTCTCTCTCTCTCACACACACACCACACAAACATGGAGAGAAAGAGAGCTTCATAGAATTATGGACAATTTTAGTGTTGGTATATTTTTTTCTTTATGGCATTTGGGGTTGGAGGTGAAAGAGACATGAGTGGATTTAGTGACCAACCATTGTGATGGTCCCACGTGTCCATCTTCTTTGACTTTAACGGAACAATCAAATGAATGGGCCAAAACTTGTCCAAGATTTATACAGGTGTTTATTTCTCATGTATGTGACCGTAGCACATTCAAGACTTAAATCGAGAATAGTAAGTAGGTAGCAAACTATTATGGACTGTTGCTATTTCTGCTCCAGCATTTGCATATGCATTGATGAATGAGGATCTTGAAAAGCCATCAAACTATTATGTACTGTTTCTATTTCTCCTTGTTTCTGTGTCTTCACCCAATTTATGACATGGTGCCTCAACAATTGTGTATTGAATCATTTTGTTCTTCTGCTACTTGGTGTAGCATCCCATATACTACATTTTCCCCCTCCCAAGGGTGTTGTCACCATCCTGTGGAGGTAACTCCAAAATGTTCATTACGAAAGTGACAGCTGTGACCTACATCAGTCCAGAATTATGCCAAATGTGGATAAACAACAAGGTATTAAAGAAACCATTGAGAAATACAACACAAAAAATGATGCACATACTAAAATCATATAAAAACCATACATGTGTCAGGTCGTGCAATCAGTGAAATGTGCCAACATAACTCAGTGTAGTCAATGTTAAGTCTACTATATCTAAAAAAAATCCCTGCACCCATTGTGTGTGTTGGAAGTCATCCCACATCATTTCCAGGAAGTATGCAGTTCCAAATCACATACACAAATTTTCATTAAACAATATATGGACATACCATGCAAAGGGCCCTCCCAACTATTACATCGCTATTCCAAAAAAATATAATTATAATACTTATAGGACCTTAAATACAGGCTATGTTCATGAACTCAATGTGCTAGTTGATGCATTAGAAATCAACCAAGTAGGAAAAAAAGCGGAAAAAAAAAAATCAATGCACTAAAGGAGTGAGAGAATTACAGCAAAGAAACTTTACATTGCTAAGCTCACATTGCATTACCATCGAGCAGCCCAAATTGTCTCACCCCAAAGCCCAGACCTATTGGGCTACGAATTTCAGAGTGTGATATTTGGATTTCTTACTTTTTAGGTCATTCATTTTTTTTTCATTTACGTTCACATACATAACATATACGCAGCAGAATTTAAATCTAAACATTTGTCATTCATTCCATTACCATAAGTCTAACATTCTAATCACATCCAGACGTGGGTTGACATTCTAAACAAATCCATAGTCTGACATTTCATTTGAATAAGGTCAATAAATAACTGAAGTCTCTAAATAGCTGAAATCCCATAACTAATGAATTACAATTCATAAAAATAAAACCAACAATAATCCATGATAACTAAATAATCCAACATCTAATAAAACAAATATGTCTCCAAACATCAAGTCTGAAACAAATAATTGAACTAAATAACAAAATGTCTCAAATCCCTAAAATAATGAATAATAAATTTAAATTATAACTCTAGCGTCTCGCTTTATGCATCATCAATATTGTACCATCATGTCTCCTCATCATCTAAAAAACAATGTCAACTCTATAAATAGGATGGACTCGTAAGTAAGCACATATATATCATTCAAGTAGATAGCTTTTGGGTTAGCTTGAGCACGAATAACTTTTCAATTTACAAAATAGAATAAGAGTACATTTACAATGCCTTGTTAAAACATGCTTCTTGAAACATATTAAATAATTTCTTTTCTTACAGGTATATATACTGAAAATAATTTCCTCTAATTCAGAACAAAACATATAACAAATCAGGACTGAAATCAGAATACAGAAAATTGAACTAAGATACTGAACTAAAATACTAAACTGAAATACTGAACTGAAGTACTAAACTAGAATATTGAACTAAAATACTAAACTGATGAAATCCAAAAAATGAAACTGAACTTAAATCACTTTTATATGTAACTAAGACCTCACACATATGTGTTGCGAATAAATAACAGATAACAAATTCACCTATTAATGTGACCTAGTGATTGGGTGCCTAATCGCACCTATTATTTAACCCAATGAGTGGGATACCTGATCTCACCTATTATAATCCCGGTGAGGGGATACCACTATTTAGCCTCCAATGGTGAGGGATCACATAACAAAAATGATTCACTTATTATAATCCCAGTGAAGGTATACACATGTGGGATATCACCTCCCAAAACTAAATGCACGTGGGATAACTCCTCCCATGACAACTTGCATGTGGGATAACTTCTCTCATAATTACATACACATTTGAACATATAGTGACCATATACTTCATGTATAACCCCCAAAGGTCTCTGAACCCAAAAAGTCCCCGAACTTTAAGGCTAACCCACAAAGTGGTCTCTTAGCTTATTCAGAACAAAACATAAACATATAATCTTCCAAAACAACTTTTTTTTTTTTTCATAGAGAAACTAAACACATCAATGCATATCAAATCAGATTCTTTCACAATAAGCATTACATACTTCAAACAATTAACATCATTTTGAGGCAAAACAGAAAACAGGAAATCTAACCCACCTAAGGCACATATAGCGACAAATTCAATAAAACAATCCAAACACTTGCTTATGCGGATTAAATTGAACTTACCCTTTGTAAAAACCTCTTTACAATCTAAAAATTTATTAAACTTGCTGAAAAAGACCTTTTTCCACAACATGAAACTTATAACAGAAAACAAATCATTGAAGAAAACCTTAATACAATTCCATGATAACTTAAGTTCTTCAAAATCATTCAAATAATACATTCAAAACAAGTTCTAAAAGAAATCCCTCTGAAAAATTGTTTAGAAAACTTAATTCTTATCAAGCATACTCCATTCTAAAATTTACATCAAATAAACCATTGCAAAATATATAAATCAATGCAAAACATGGATTAACATAGATATAAAATTCTCAAGAACTAGAAATCAAAGCATGATAAATATAATTATTACCAAACATGATTATTTTCTTTCAAAAACAAACATTAGAAGAACCTAATGAAATTAAAAATGAATCATGATATACATGGTTACTAACAAAACATGGATCATTTTCAAAACAAGCATTTTTAAGAACCTAATAGAATCAAAAACAAAGCATGATATACTTGATTACTAACAAAACATTATTCAAAACATTATAAGAACCTAAGAGATTTAAAAACGAAGCATGACATATATGGTTACTTATTTGTTGATTCAAAATCAAAAATTAGTTATTAAGCTTCAAGTTTTTCATAAAAAATGTTAACCTTCTTCCTTGAAGCAATCCTTTTAACAAGAAAAATCATTTTTCACTCACACAACCACTTGTTGAACCCTTCTCTTAACCCTAGACAACCATAGAGACCTTATATAAGCCTTAGAGACCAAGTTCCCACGGATTCTAACCATTCCCACACTTTTCTAATTGAATTAAGAAACTTCAGTCGCCACAGGATTGATCCGCAAAACATGCAGATCGGTCCAAGGGTTCTAGACTGATCTGCAAAAATGCAAATCGAGCCGAGACTTTCTGGTCCGTCAATCTGTGAAAAAACTTCGATAACTTCCTCTAGAAAATTTCAAATTGCACATCATTTGTTGTGTTGGGAAGTAAATTGATAAATCTTTCCAATGATATATGGGTTGTAGGATAATTCATATAGAATTGGTACAAGTTCACATTAGAAGTTAACCCAAATTTGTTGTCTAAGATAGCTTCAGAACTTGTCAAGTTCATGACTCTTTTTTGCCTTTTTTTCTCTTATAAGCTTAATTCAATTTTCTCACTCACTTATGTGTATCAAAATATCACTAATAAACTTAAAATTCACAAAACTATTTATGCCAAAATTATCCATTATGCATCTATGATTCTACTAAGTGCATGCAAACATATGCGGGGCATTATGCAAATGGTTACACTTTATGATTTAACCATGAGGTTTTAATCCCATTACAGCTAAAAATTATAAAGGGATCTATCTGCTATGAAACCCGGTGTGAGGGAGATTGTTGTTGTTTGAAGATCAAGAAACACATCTACAACTTGAGACTGAATCTTCTCCAGAAACTAAAATTGTTATTCCAAAGACTGAGATATTTGGATTATGTTCTTATAGATGTATCTCTACACTCTACAAATAAAATTTATCACATCTTCCAACCTTGTGTTAGCAATGTGACTCAACTTTATCCTTTATAAAGCACTAGACTCGCTATAATTCCTATTCATTATAACATGCCAATGGTTCTTGCCTCCATTATCATTCCTCCCATGGAAAACCTTATAAATCACAGCCCATTTGTTACCATACAGCCATTAGCTTCTCTTATATTAACCCTCAAGTCTAACTGGTTGAACCGCATCCTTCTACAACACATGCCTCTGAGAACAAAAAACAAAGAAAAGAAAAAAGTTTTTGTCTTCATCAAACCAAGAACAAGTTTTGATGAAATATATGGGGTAAAATAGGCAAGTTAGTTCACTTAAGTACAGATTTTGCAAAGCTTTCTAGAGTTTCTCTTTTTCTTACTTAATCTTTCCCTTCAACTTCTCTACTAAAAGGTTCCAGTTCTAAGGACCATAAAAAGGAACAAGTTCCTTGAGCTGAGTTTCTTCTCTAGGCCTCCAATGTCATATAGCACAAAGCTTTGACTACCCACTATCTATTTCCTTCCCATTCACATTTGGGTTCCCTTCAGAAGTTGTTATAGTTGTCTTCCATGGCAGCATTGTTTTCTCCAAACCCATTGCTGAAATCAAAGCCCTTACCACCACCTCTCTCACTATTATGGGGTTCCTCCAATCTGGTGGTGCAGCTGGGACCCACATTTGTGATTTTGATAGTCTATAGGAAGAAACTCAGGTGTGGGCAGGATTCCTGCGAATAGCTTTGCCGCAATGACCATTTCCCACCTTGTATTGAAACCATTTTCACTAGTGTGACCTGTTCTTGTGGGAAGACTTCATATCCTTCTTCCTCAGCCTTGTGCTACAACTTTGTCATGCCAGCACCGATGTTCAGTTCTTCAACCCTGTGGCCTCTTCACACAATTTCCACTTTGGAGAGAGATTATCAAAAGATTTGAAAG
>JAOXJP010230096.1:0-10844 GCA_025762735.1 Platanus orientalis
ACAATGAACCCTAAGCGGTATCAGAAAAATGGACTAAGTTCAGTAAAACGACCATCGGTCTACAAAAGAGATCTACAACGAACCCCGAGTGGTGTCAGAAAAATGGACTAAATCTAGTAAAACAGCCCTCAGTCTATAAAAGCGATCTACAATGAATCTCGAGCAGTGTTAGAAAAATGGACTAAGTCTAGTGAAACGACCCTTGGTCTACCAAAGCAATCTACAACAAATCCCGAGCGATATTGGAAAAATGGACTAAGTCTAGTAAAATAACCCTGGGTCTACAAATTTTTTACAACGAGTCCCGAGCGTCATGAGAGCAGACTAACCATGAAAAAGACTAAGTTTGGAAAACGACTATCATTATTAAAGTGCCCTACAGACGCCTTACAAGCGGCCTACCAATTAACTATAGATGAGTAGAGAGCATACTGAGTAAAAGAAAAGAAATGTTTAATGAAACGTCAAGTAAAGAAAATAGCTTTCATTAACATAGCAAATGGCCCTCGGTCTATATATACAAAAGGTAAATAAACAAACACAACAAAAAAATGGCCCTCAGCTTACATGACAACTAGAAAGAAGAGAATGCTTTATCCTCATGAAGTGGTGTCATCCTTCTCGGGCTCCCCCTTAGCTACCCCTTTTTTCTACCTCTAGCTCGACTGAGTCAGATTCAGCATCGACCTTGAACATGGAAAAGTCAAGGTCCGGGTACACTCAAAGGATCCGACAGTAAAGGATCTCAAAGCCATTGATGAAATTTTTCGAAGTGGCATCGTCAAAGGCTCAGACTCCTTGAAAGTTATGAATGCTTCGTTGGGGACGTTCTCCTTTTCAACCCCACAAGCCTCCTTCAGGTTGTCTAGAGACCTTTGGAGCACGGTTGCCCTAGCATTCTCCCCCTCAAATTGGTCCCAGACTTCTTCCAAGATTGCCTCGGTGCCCTTCAGTACATTCTCAATCTCAGCGAGTTTCTTCGTCAATGTCGATTGATCAACAACGGTCTCAACAAGTTTCTTTCGGAGCTCACCAATGTAGGCCTCTAAATTAAGTTGGTGGCTGGAGAGAGCCACAACCTTTGTTAACACCTGACAGACGAAATGCAGACGTTAGAAAAAATGATAAAAAAGAATAAAAGAAAAGATAAGACACTTTCTTACCTCTCCAAATCGAGTAAGGTGTTCTTAGCCAGGGAACTCGAGCCAGTGCCCTTGATGCTCTCCACATCATCGTCAAAGAGCACCAAGCGTAGGTGAGCCACCGCCCAGTCTTCGTCCTGGAGAAGGGACGAAATGGATTTCTCCTTACCCTTGATAGATGACCCACTCGGCACGTATGATGGGAGGTCGGCCATGCACTTATCAAAAGAGGGCACATGTTCCAAAGCCACCTCTAAGTCAACAATGGATGAAATAGTCAGAGCAGTCGGGGTACTAACAGCAGCGAGCACCTTGCTCGGCTTGCCCTTCTTAGCCGAGCAATGATGGCTGAACTTCAGGCGTCTGTGAGAATTGACAGTAGGACCAAATAAGCCTTGGATAGTCGTGCAGACATGGCTGAAAATGACAACACAAAATGTGTCAGAATCGTAGAAAAAGAAAAATTATAAGTGTGAGAAAAACATTACAATCTAGCAGACCAACAGGACCTCTCGAAAGGCCCAGAGGAAAGGGGCTCAGGGCCACACAAATGGAGAGACAAAGACTCGAGATTCACTAGCAAGGAGTTATCCCTGATGGAGTACACAGAGACATGGTTCAGTCAGGACAACTCAGCCTCGAATAGTGGCCGCTCGGCCAAAACTATAAGAAATAAAAGCGATAGAGTCAAAATCAAGTTAGCCAGACCGAGACTAAAGAAAACAAGGAGGAATGAAGGTAATAAAGAAAATTGCTTGCTCTACGAGCTCTCCTTATATCTTGGGGACAATGTGGACTTGGTCGAAAGGCACATCCCAAGGGTAAGACTCACATCCGTCCCCAAAAACAAAGAAGAACCTTTTCTTCCAACCTTTGTTCGAAGTCGAAAGGTCAATGATCAACACCCGATCGGGGGTCGAGAGGTGAAGTACCACCAACCCGAGTAAAACTCCACTGCCTTATAGTAGTAAAGGAACTTGGGAATGGTCAGGTGGTCCCGACCGCCATTGTAAACAGACCATAACACCATGCATGCAATGAAGATCTTCCACCCATTGGGCATGATCTGACCTAGAGCAAGGCGGAGATAAGTTAACAGTTGATGAACAAACAATGGGATTAGGAAACAAAGGCTGACCTCCAACGTTTGCTCATAAACAAAGACTTCATCGACGAGACAGGCACAGGCCCACTCGCTTGAGGCAGGAACTCTCAGCTTGACTAAAGCGAGAATTTGGAAAAATTGGTGAAGATCCCTAAGTCAGGTCTCTGATACCGTGGATGAGACTCCATCGACAGCATAAGGAAGGTTAGCGAAATGGGACCACCTAAAGGGTTTTGAGGGCTAAGCCAAATCAGGAGTATCCTCCCTAATAAGATTGTGATCCAAAGCCATAATGGACTCGGAAGACTCATAATAGGTACTCATGCAACCGAGGATGTGGATGACGTCGACCGAGAGACCGAGGACTCCTAGGAACTCATTAAAGATCTAGTTGAGGAAATAAAACTCAACCGGAAGGAAACTCAGATCAGGCGGACATTGGCGAATACAAAGGAAAAAAATATAAATGGGTCAGATGAAACCCCAATGGAGCTCCAATGGGATCCAAGGTTGGACGGTGAAGAGATGAGAGTAAAAAATAAAGGAGAGAAGGAGAATGACCACATATACTAGAAAAGGCTAAAAAGGCATTTCAAAAAGAAAAAAAAGGGAGGAGAAAGAAGAAACATGTAAGAGAGAAGATAAAAAAGATTAAAATTAAAAAGTAAGTAGCAAGATTAGTGATGTACCTCTAGACGGGAGAGTTGATGAAGGTACCACAAACACCGTTTGAGAGAGTCGGGCACAAGCAAAAAAAAGAACTTCAAAGGGACAAGGACTTCGAATGCAAATGGATGGATTGAAGGGATAAGGACAACCTTTATAGGCTTCCCCATCACCCTTGACTGTCGGATGACCCAAGTTAACCCCCGTCGTCAGATGAGCATGTAGTTCGAGGAGAAATGACGCTGGACGTGACGTGTCATGTCGTCATTAATGGTGCGGGGTTCAATTAAGGTGAAATTGAAATGATGGCATGCCTATCTTTTTGGGCGACGCTTTGGATTTCCAACACCAAATCAGACTAACGGACTGGGGAATAGGGGTAAATGATGACGAGGAATCTAGCCTGAGCTGATTGGCTAAGTGAACTACCCAGGTTTAACCCATCAGCTGGGTGACCCACCTGAATTAAACCCATCATCATGCAAACCAAGTGCTAGACCACCAACAGGATCACATCAGTATCAAGCCAACTACGGTCTGATCGAGCATCAAGAGTGGAGCATGACAAGCTGATTGACCATCTGACAACCGAAAATCAGATAACAGACTGAGAGTCATATGACCAACCGAGAGTCAAACGAAAAACCATTTGAAAACTCTGAATGACTACCCTAAGGGAGACGACCATTAGATAGATTTGAATGAACCAACCGTTGTAAAAACTATAGATAGTTATAGACAAAAAGCGGTACAATGATTCTATCAATGCCGAGCCGCCATGTGTATTACGCTAACTTCCTAACGAACTTGGACTATTCTTGACAAGTAAGATAAATACTCCTAACCACCTAAACCGGAAGTATAAAAGGATAGAGATCCAACCAAAAAGGGAATTAATTTAAAAAAAAAAAAAACACTTACTTGATCGTCAAAGTGGCAAGGGCCGACGCCACACCGGTGTTTCTCAAATTTTGGTTGCAAGTAGCGAGCCCGTCTAGAAACACCCCAAAAAAGATGATCAGACAATCATCTTGGTGAATCAGATCCATGTATCATCAATTTTATTTCTCTATTGGATACACTTTGAAGCTCACTTTTGACAAAACCCTCTTATCTTAAGCGCTTAAGCACTAAGTTACCTTAAGTGTTTTATTTGTGTGTGTATATACAATGAGCTAGCACTCTTATCATTTAAGTTGTAACTTCCTCAACATTACAACCTATGAAGAAATGATACGTAAGAAAATAGTGGTGCGGTAATATCAATCTATCTATGCATGCATGCATGTGTCTTGTCTTATCCATAGGAGATAGAGGAGAGTGATGATTGTTTTGTCGGTTCCAAAAGTCAGCACAAGTGGGCTACGTGACGGAAGTCAGCACAAGTGAGCTACGTGGTCCCCTCAATCCTTATTAATTGCTGTCTAGGAAGCAAGGTTCTTCTCCTACTTCTTCTTCTTATTATTATGGGTATTATAGCTACTATTGCTTGCAAATAAATAAAAATAGGTGAGTAGATACACGCATTTAGTATAACCCATAATGCAGGTTTTTTACAAATTTTGTCTCTCATGCTAACTTGCTTCGTAACATTATAGGTACAAAGGGCCGGTTGGCAATGGATGACAGACCAATGCTGCCCTGGTCAGTACAAACCATCCAGGCAACGAATGCCCCCGTAGATGGGGTCAAATCCCCTTGCCAGCGCTTCTACAGTGTGCAAAGTTGCTGTCTCTCCCATCACAGTGTAGGCCATGTACTACAAGTGCAGTTGTCAAGTGACTGGTTCTGAGTGAGTCCTAAAAAAAGAAGATTACATTAAAATAAAAAATAAAAAAAACAGGCAGAGATAGGGGGCTGGGATTAATTTACTTAATACTACTGTAGTACCATATAAGGTATGATTTGGATTTTAAAATAAACATAAAGAAAGATAACAAAAAAGCTAAAGCAGGCACTACACAGCTTTGTTGAATTTTCTATTCTTTTATGTTAATCCTTTTATTCATAGATAAAAATTATTTTATGAAATAAAATGGATACACTAAAGAGTCCATTGGGCACCCTGATTAGGCTTTATAAGATGAGGTTTCCCTGTTTTTCATGGACATCTTTTACTTTTAGGGGAGGATGAAATAATATTTCTTCCATCGTTAGAATAACGCTCTCAAAATGTGTGAAGTAGATAAAACATTTAAAACTCTCACCAAAGTTGAGTGGGAATTTCATATTTTTTGTACACGTGTCATGTTATAAATACTTGTTGCATGGTAATGAAGTTTAAATTACTGCAAAGGATCCCGAGTGTAGCCAACCCATCGAGACACATGACGCGTATACAAGGTTGACATCGTTTAATGGTTTTGATTATCTATTATACTTTTTATGCATATTTGTTCTAGATCATTTGTTATATGTAATGTGTATTACAAGGGTTAATTTTCTCATTGGGGGAGACCTCTCATATTTTGGCCGCTTGTGGGGATGATGTGATAACTTATATGGTTTACTTTAAGCACATGATCATCTTTAGCAAATGCTAGAGAAAACCACACCAACATCTCTTATGTGTTTTCCAACACTCCTATGTTCGGGTGGTTGAGGTATAATCCCATGTTGTAGAGGACAAGGGGTCGAATCCCCAAGGTATGCAATGTGTATGGGCATCTGTTTGGATATTAGGTGGTAATGGTCTGTGGATTCGAGTGGCCAGAAAAGGTTGAGAAATGTAAAAAGAAAAAAAAATCTAAATGTATTGGACACTTATATATATATGTGGTAATATGACTTTTATACAGGTAACAAGAGACGGTCCTGTTACAATGGGACAGGTGTGAACACACCAGAAATGCTTGAATAATTTTATCCAACATCGCTGTAGGAGACGATCCAATCCCTTATCATATAACAAAGTGCTTCTGAACTAAAATTTACATCATGAATAAAGGATGATATGAACCAACGCATGAAATCTTTATGGGCTACCAACTAAGCTGTCATGAGAAAAATTCCTTATGTTACCCTAAATTTCTTACAAACCCATGGTTTATGATCCATCAACGATCAAATTAAATGGATTCCCTTTCTTGCATGGAGGATCTATTGTTGTGGGTTTATTGTTAAATCTGGAAATGGTTGTTTATATATATATATATAAAGGAAGACAACTCTTTAAATAAAGGGGAGAAAGGATCTGCTACATGTCCCCACACTACAGGTTGAAACATGATAGTTTTTTTTTTTAATTTGGTGCATCTTTTAAATAGGAAGCAAATGTTCATTTTATGATCTTAACCCTGTAAACCCCATTTATATGGCTACTTATTTTTTGATTTGAAAGTTGTTTGTACAGTTTAAATCTCATACACCTCACCTTTTGTACATGAAGACATGGGGGGACAGACAAATTAAATGTAGCAGATCCTATTTCTTAATAATGTGGCTAACCACCGAAGACAAAAAGAAATGACATTTGGATTTGTAGAAGAAGACACCTCCCGTGAAGTTCTTTCACGTGAGAAAAGGTTGGTTTCCTCTTATTACGTCGTCTTATATAACTTGTTTAAGGAAGGAGGGATTTTCACGGACACTCCGGATCCTCTCTGCGGGATGCAAGAGAATAAAACCCATTTTAGAATCGACCTAGAAACTAGAAATTCATCCAATTAATAAGTAAACGAAGGGGGGTGTGTGTTGACTGGACTTGGATTGGGTTCATGCCTGGCTGTACACCCATCTACGGGATGATATCGTCTGCAATGCTCCCCTTCTATGATGCCCGAGGTTTGAGACAGAGGGGGGGATCATTTTACTTTTTGAGAATGTCACATCACCCCTAAAAAGTGAAATGATCCCCCCTTTGTCTCAGCTCCCTCGTGACACAGACGGGGGACAGCGCAGAGGATATCAGCGTCCCATCTATGGCTTGATATCCTCCGCAACACCCCCCTTATGTGGGGATGATATTCTGTGTCGTGAAAATTTATGCCAAGTTTGGAGCCACCATTCATGGGGCACCAAGTGTAGTCCGGTACCGATATTTCAGACACTTTGTCACTACCTAAATGCACCTGGTACCTCATGAATGGTGGCTCAAGCCGGGCATAAATCTTAATGTTACAGTGGATATCAACCCATTTGTACGACCCCTCAAAAGTGAATGGGTCCCACCCCGTGTGTCTCGCCTCACTTAGGCGGCGCAGACGATATCAACCGCCTATTTTATTGCCATTGATTGGGGTCGACCTATTTATTGCCTTATTTTTTAGACTTTAGTCTTCCTCAACAGATGAGCATATTCTTACACTACCCATTTTCTTTACACAAAAATCAAAACCTATGAAAACTTGTCAAATTTAAAACTCCAAATAAATAGTTCTTGATGGTTACATATATCTAAAAAATAAAAATAATCACACAAGAAAGAAACGCAGCAAGGCCGACTGTCCGGTCCAGTGCCATAAAAGAGCATTTTCTCTTGACGGGTCACTCAAGCAGCGAAGAAAGAAAAGGAAAAAAACATGTTACTAAATACTTGCTCGATTTCTTTCTTCATCTTCTTTTTCTGGCTCTGCTTTCTTCCGATCTTCGTATTCTCTGCAAATGGGAAAGCAGACTCTCCTCTTCCTCCTCCTTCTCCTCCCTCTCTGCGCTTCGGCAGCAATGGAGAGTTTAAGATCTTGCAAGTGGCGGACATGCACTTCGCCGATGGAAAGAAAACCCAATGTTTGGACGTACTTCCAGAGCAGACCTCCACTTGTTCCGACCTCAACACCACTGCCTTCGTCGACCGCATGATCCGAGCCGAGAAGCCCGATCTCGTCGTCTTCACTGGTATTATTCTGTGTTTTTTTTTTTTCGACAACCTCTTAACTGAGACAATTGTTTCCTTATCCTGTTAGCAGAACAAACTCTGACAATAATTTATGTATTAAATCACCTTTGTTGTTTATTTAAATAATCTATTCTTGGACTAACTGGTTAGAGGGAAAATCCAGGGCTTTCTTTTTCCCTCCTCAAAGATTTTTTCTTTCTTTCTTTCTTTATTTTCGTAATGATGGCTTATTCATGGATTAAATTTTGGCTGTTTTCTCCAATTACAATTGGGGATACTCTAACGGGATCCGACCCAAGAATCCCTATCTCGTCTTCTTCACTGGCATTATGATTTTTTATCTGTTTGGTGAAACAAACTCTGATGACCATTACTGTACTATGTTACTTTTTTTTTTCTTTTATTATTTCAAGAAAGATCAAATTTTGGAGAAACTGGTTACTTGAATTTACATAAACAACCTGTTGCTATAACCATTATTTCCAATCTTAACATGAATCATTACCTTCTTGTACTCTCTTTCTTTTGGGGGATGCCTTATCCTCTTTCTTTCTTTCTAATAAAGTTTTTTACTTGTCAAATAAATAAATAAAATCATTACCTTCTTAAGGAGTGAAAATCCTCTGATTTTTTATACCTCCTCGATGTATTTTCTTTGGTAGTTGGAATGAAAAAATAAACACGGATGGCTGTTCATGAATTTTGCTGCTTGACAATATAAATTTTGGCTGTTTTATCCAATTACAGAAGGGGGAGGGGGAAGGGGAATGCTGATGTGATCCAATCTGAGAAGCCCATCTCATTGTTTCCATTGGCATTATGATTTTTTATCTGTATAATCGTGTATGGATTTTACTCAACCTCCTAGTGGAACAAACTCTAACCATCATTAGTGTATTGAATCACCTTTGCTTTCCCTTTGCTGTTGATTTGAAGAAATATCAAATTTTGGACAAAGTGGTTTGTTAAATTTACCCAAACAACCCCTTGTTTCAACTGTTATTTCCTTCCTTAACATGAATCATTACCTTCTTGTTGAACAGGGAAAATCCAGGGATTTTCATGATTATTTCTATTTTAGAAATACAAATTTTGGCTGTTTATCAGATTACAGCTAAGGGGCAGGGGGGGGACTACTAATGTGTCAATGGGGCTCAATTCAAATATTGGATAATAACATAAAGTTGACCAATGTTGTGATGGTTATTTTATGTTTCTCACTGTTCACTGCCAGCTGGGTTTGCTATCAGTATGGAGACACTGAACTTAGAATTCATTCCTGTGGATTTATTTATCTTACAGTGGAAAACTTGAAATTTTAGCAGATTCATCGGGCTTTATACTAAACTACTCTACTAGCTTTTTTTATTTTCTGTTGGTGTTCATGAATTAACTGGGGTGAGTTTCCACTTGATTGAGAAATGAAGTGAGAATTGTGACTTGTCAAAATCCTGAACTGCACTGAACTTCTTTTTATTTTTTTGCTTCATGGTCAAGGGGACAACATCTTTGGCTTTGATGCGACGGATGCAGCAAAATCATTGGAAGCTGCCTTTGCCCCTGTGATCTCGTCAAAAATCCCATGGGCTGCCATTCTGGGGAACCATGACCAGGAATCAACACTATCAAGGGAAGCGGTGATGAAACACATTGTGGGCATGAAGCGCACGTTATCCCAACTCAATCCTCCAGCACACATTATTGATGGCTTTGGGAACTACAACTTGGAGGTTGGTGGGGTTGAGGGTTCTAATCTCCAAAACAAGTCGGTGCTCAATCTCTACTTTCTGGACAGTGGAGATTACTCCACGGTTCCCTCCATTCCTGGCTATGGTTGGATCAAACCTTCCCAGCAGCTTTGGTTCCAACGAACTTCTTATAGACTCCGGGTATTTACTTCATTTTACAATGCTTGCTTCCTGATGTTGTAATTGTGTTATGCCATGTAGCAGTACAACAACATAAGATTGAAATCATTGTAATTATGTTGCGCCATGCAGTTTGACTTATGATAATTATCTAAATATTTTCCAATCCAATGGTGTGTTTTTTCATTTTTATTATAGAGTCTCATAACAAAAACCTATCCCTTAAGAAATGATTATTATTTTTTTAATCTGTTTCTTTTTCCTGCAGAAAGCATTTATGAACAAACCGGTGGCCCAGAAAACACCAGCACCAGGGCTTGCATACTTCCACATCCCATTGCCGGAATATGCAAATTTTGACTCGTCAAACTTCACCGGTGTGAAGCAGGAAGGCATTAGTTCAGCTTCGGTAAACTCAGGCTTCTTCACAGCCATGGTAGAAGCAGGAGATGTGAAAGCAGTCTTCACGGGCCATGATCACCTCAATGACTTCTGTGGAGGGCTAATGGGTATAAATCTTTGTTATGCTGGAGGATTTGGCTACCATGCCTATGGGAAGGCTGGCTGGGAGAGAAGGGCAAGGGTGGTGTTAGCAACACTGGAAAGAACAGAAGTGGGGGGTTGGGGAGCGGTGAAGTCTATCAGAACATGGAAGCGACTCGACAACCAACGTCTTAACGCCATAGATTCTCAGGTCCTCTGGAGCAAGAGTTCTGCTGGTTAGTTTCTCTTCAGGTAGCTTGGTCATTCTTTGCCAATAGATCTTTCTAATCTAAATGTATGGTGTGTAAGCCCCACACCGTCATAGATTATAGAAGCTAGAGTATTTTAATTAGTTGACAGAATCTAGAAATGCAATTAGTCACTCATTTAACATAATTATCGGCAAACTTTTCCTTGTTCCACTTCTCAAGTTCTAAAGGGTTAGAGGGACCAGATGATTAGGAAGCTCTGATTGGTTCAATGTGGTCCATTGATTGAACAGAGAGTAGATGACTTGTAGAGTTTGTAGTGCACAGTGATATCTGAACTTGTCAACTTGATATACCTTTGGCATCTAAATTTTTGATGTACAATATTTGGATATTAAGATAGGCTGAACCTATGTTGCTCCAATACTCCAAAATGCACTTAAGGACAAGAAGAAATATCAATCCTTAGCATCTCATGGATCTTCATATACATATTGATTCTGGCCAAGTTCACACCTACCCCCCGGCCCGCCCACC
>JAOXJP010230097.1:0-10844 GCA_025762735.1 Platanus orientalis
TGTATAAGAGACAGGGCTAATGCATAAGCCTCCCATAAGGGCAAGGTGAAAGTGTCTTCTCAAGGACTATCACAAAGGTCCTATGAGGTAGAAGGGAAGGAAAACACATTCTAGGATAAGGCTCTCGTGAATCAAGGTAAGGATTTTGGGAAACCAAAACCTTAACCATATACCTATGTCAAGGTAGCATGGAATAGCTTTCAAGTTAATAAGGTTTCTACCTTTAGAGGATTTCTAGAGAATACCTCCACTTCTAGAAATTCCAAAGGGAAAGTTAGAAGAACCCCTCAATCCTTTTATATTCTATCTTCTAGGAGAAACCAATTCCAAACATCTTAAACCTAGAAGAACTCAATAATGTAGGTAGATGATGACATCAAATCTCAAAAATACCAAGCTTTAAAGAAAATACATAATAGAAAGAATGTCAACTAGAGGAATTATTTTCAAAACCTTGAAAATAGGAACCTTCTCAAGGAGAATGAACTAGCCTAAAAGGAAAAGATAAGAAAGTATGGGCTAAAGTGCTTAATCATCCAAATGGTTCTAAGAGCTAGGAACATATCAAGGTAGTACTTTGATAGTTAGTTCTCAAGACATATGACCATGGTAGGTCATTGCATGTCAGTCTTGAGGAAACCTAAGATGGAAGTGTCATATTTGGTGACAGAAACATTGTCAATATCATTGGAAAAAGAACCGTAGAGATCCTTGGTGTTCCCCCACTCTCAAATGTCTTATTTGCTTAAGCCCTAAAGTACCATCTAATTAGTATAAATTAAATCTTTGAAAAAAGGCTATGGTGTGCACTTTGTAAATGACGAGTGTGAGATTAAGGACAAGGGGAGTGATGAAATCCTTGTCAAAGGGTTAAGGATAAGTGATAATTGCTTTGTCATAAAAACCAACAAGTATGAGTCGGATGCTTGTCTTATGTCTTGAATGAATAAAACTAATCTTTGGCAACAAATGTTAAGTTATATCAGCTTTAGAGACATAAAAGGGCTATAGGTAATAGTCAAAGGCTTGCTTTGATTGACCTAAGATGACAATCCTATGTGCAAAGGTTGTAAAAAAGGTAAACAAACTAGAGTCCATGATGAAAAGTTAAATCAAATAGGGTTATCTAGGCCTCTAGATCTTCTCTACATGGACTTGGCCAATCCAACAAGAATGAAAAGTCAAAGAGGTAAGAAATACTTCATGGTAGTGGTGAATGATTTCTCAATTTTCACTTAGGTGGCATTCTCAAAGAGAGAAATCTAAGGCCTTTAATTGATTCTTAAGAAGTAGCAAAAGAACTCAAGTTGAAAAGGACCTCCCCATCAAGCACATTCAAAGCAACCAAGGAAGGATAATTGCAATTGTTTCTGGGGATTACAGATCAAGCATATATCAGAGGAAATATTTCTAAATTAATCTAAGTTTGCCAAGGATCTAGTATCCAAGTTTGAACTTTTGGAGTATAAATCGGCTGATACTCCAATCAGTACTAGCAAGAAAATTACTAGAGATCTTGATAGAGTCAATGTTGATTCTATCGGATATAGGAATATCATAGGAAGTTTGCTATATTTAACAGCAAGCAGACCCATCATTGCCTTTAGTGTAGGTGTTTGCTCAAGATATTAGGAAGCACCAAAGGAATCGTATCTGAAAGCAGCCAAGAGAGTAATTAGATATGTCAATGGGACAATCAATTTCAGCCTCTGGTATCCATTTGATACCACACCAGTGTTAGCTGGCTATTCAGATGTTGATTGGGCAGGCAATGTTGATGATAGTAAAAGCACAAGTGGTGGATGCTTTTACTTAGGAAATTGTCTTGTTTCATGACATAGTTGAAATCAAAATTCCATATCTCTATTGACAGTTGAATTAGAATATATTGCCACAGGGGGTGGATGTACGCAACTGCTATGAAGTAGATGCTCACAGACTATGAGTTGACTCAATCTACAATGAATCTATTCATCGATAACTCAAGTGCAATCTAAAAAATTTGGTTTAACACTCTAGAACTAAACATATAGATATTCGTCACCATTTCATTCGTAAATTAGTTGAAGAGGAAACAATATCTCTAGAGCATGTATCGATTTAGGAACAACTGGTAGATATCCTCACAAAGGCCTGACTCAAAAAGATTCAGATATCTTTGAGGCATGATGGGAATGTGTTCTATGTAAAGACATAGTCATAAAATATCTTAAATTAATAAGAAATTACATATTTGGGTTAAGTGGGGCCAACCAAGTGAAAACAAGGGAAATCTGGAATTTTTGCCCAGAAGATTCCATTTTGGATCAATCCAAGTTCGATCCAAACTACTGATGCCAGTGAAAAATGAACCGTCATTCATTATAAAAATGGGGAAATGACCTAGTTTGAACTAGGATCACTCCTAAGTCATTTTTTGCTCTCTCCCCTCCCCTTTAAATTAGATTTTTGAATATACTAAGCCAACACAATGTCTAAGTGGGATTTAGGGAAAGCTCCTCTACGAGAGGAGCAAGTCAAATGCCCTAGAACATCATCCACAAATTTTGGAGCATTGAGGAATTCTTCTTCCTTCCACAACTATACAAACATCTACTCGAAGAAGCGGATTTTTATTGAAAGATATGTAAATTAATCGACCCTTCATGACTTTACGATAGGCACAACTATTCCAAATGACGGGTGAATGCAACTCACCATCATCAAAGGAAAAGTGCAACAAGAAGCTGTTCGCATCTTTTATGTTAACATCTACAACACCGACTACACACTTCTCTCCTTTGAGATAGAGGTCTACGGAGTTCACATGCTGATTAGTCTAGATCGGATTGCTATGTTGTTGGGGATTGCTTGCCCCACAACCAATGTCATTGTTTTTTCCAACCAGGGGATTGACAAAGCTCACATTTCTAAGCTCTTCGAGAGATAGGGTAGTTCATGGTTTAGGAAATTTTCAACCACTGAATGTTATATGGTGGCAAGGGTACTTAATATCATCCTTGTGCATAATCTATTATAGACGACACACAAGACCGCCATGACAGATGATAGGGTGCATTTGGTTTCCAGTTTAATGGAAAGCAAGTTCATTGATATCCCGACGATCATGTGCCAAGTCATCCATCGGCAATGGGACAAAGAGGGGTCTGCCTGATGGAGTGCTAGTCACTTAAATTTTGGAGCAGTGCGGTGACTCATTCCCTAAGGAAGTCATGACTCTTCCACAGGGCATTCCGATTGATGATGCTACCATCAAGAGGATGGAAGGTCAGCAACGAGTTGTGCCATAGGAGGCTCAGGCAACTGGAGAGGTAGCTCAGCCTATCCCGGCTCCGATTCATGTTCCTCCACCAACCAAGGTTCCATCACTAGCTTTAGAGACTACAGTAGCTGGTACCTCCTCAGCGACCGCAGCCCCAGCCATTTCTATGACTCTACTTCCAGCACTCTTGAGCCTAATCCGAGATATTCATGGAGACTTTTGGTGTATTCTTAGGTGCTTTGACCGCCTTGGAAAGAAAGTGGAAAACATGGATCAAAAGCTTATCCACATTAAGGGGATTATTGATCCTTCTCGAGCCACAACTCTTATACCCATCCTAGATATCCTTGCCAATGATGGAGAGGACAAGGATGAGGAGATCAATGAGGATGCATAGAATTCATAGTCTTTCTTTTTGATGAATTTTGATGTATTCATTGTCATTTTGGAACTTTGATTTGTAAATATTTTGGAAATAAATGCAAATACAATTTTTGTTATCTCTCCATACTTATGATGACTCTTATGGTATGCATTTCATATAATATCTTTGGTATCCATAACAAAAAGGATGAGAGTTAAGTAAAGATAAGTAAAATTTGAACATTATTTAAAAAATTTGAAAATCAAAGGCAATTTTTGAACTACAAATTGGGATGTCATACTCTTGGGGAGTAAAAATGAATTTTCTAAGTTTGGGGGAGCAAAACATAAAGATTAATGGAACTTTACAAGGCAATTAATAATTATTAATCTAAGTAATGATCAAGTGAAACATCTTAAAGTTGTTTGTACTCAACATGTAATCACTTGCACTTTATGATCATCCATTGTACTTGATACTCCACTTCATGGGCATATGCATTTCATTACATTCATTTGTTTGCTTATGTGTTCATTATACTTTATCATTTGACTAGACTAATGTTGGGTTGAAAAATGTATACTTTTGTTAAATAAGTTTCAAGGACTTAAAGCTAAAGCACATTGTAAATGAAGAGCAATCAATGAAAAGCTTGAGCACATATCAAGGGGGAGAGTAAAATAAATTTATTGAAAATATGGCTTGAGTTGGAGTCCATGTAATCATTGTAATATTCATTTCATACTCATTTTCATGTATTTTAAGTTTTGTCATGGAATTCCCAAAGGGGGAGATTGTAAATGTAATGTATTGTAAATTCCATGATCTATAAAATACATGTAGTGTATAGACTAGGAGATGAGTGGTGTCATGTTAGAGTTTAGGAGGTTCTTGGGTTTCAAGCATTATGAAGATCATCATCAATCATCAAGAAGACCTCAAGGAAAGCAAACCAGGAGCATACAAGTTATCTTGAAGGATTCACAACTCACACCAAGCTCACATAAGCTAAATCAGGTAAAGTAACGTAGTAAAGGTGATCAAGGGTCGAAAGAGGAGTTCCAAATGTCTACGGACTTTCCCGAACCATGGAGGGATGATCCCAAGGTCTCTATAGATGTTTCATATATTTTAGAGGCTTTATAGGGCATTTGGATTGATTCAGGATCGAACCAGGATCAATCCAAACCTCCTAGTTCAATTCAAATGATTTGGATTGATTTAGAATTAAACCTATAACTCTTGGGTTGCAGGTTCTGAGTGTTTTTTCATTTGGATCGATCCATCCAAAGTAGTAGAAGCACTGTATAACGATCAAAACTTTAAAAAATCATTTTAAATCAATGGCCTATGTTGTATGACCATTGGGGGGATGTTCTAATCCTGAGGACACAAGTCATTTTCATCTATTATAAATAATATGGAGCTCCAAATGAGTAAAAGATGGTTCTTGAAAAATCTTCATGCTTTAAAAGCTCTCATGCTCAATTTTGGTAGATCTTGAGAGATTTAGTTCTCTAAATCTTTAGAAAATCTCTCTTTAGGCTTAGATAGGAAAATCCATGCCAAGACCATTCCATTGCCACCTCTCTAGTTTTACTAAGGCACATCCTTTAAGGTAGACTAAAAAGGGTTGTCCAAAAGGAAACCCAAGTGAAGATAATATGAGATTGTGTGTCACATCTTGCTCAAGAAAGAGAACCCCAACTTGTGTACAAGGCAACACCAACTTTCAAGAGGTAATCTTTGCCTTTAACTTTATTTAAGTTATTGATACCTCTCCCACCAGAGACATCGGGAGAATTGGTACTACTGCTGAAGACACCAGTAGTGTAGACCCTTAGCTCTTCTGTCAGAGACACTGGAAGAGTAGACCATAGACCACACCCACCGGAGACACCAGGTATAGCTTGCTTAGCAAGTAGACTAGGATTTTGTTTAATTTTAGCCTTGATTGTAATATATTCAATCTTAATAAAATTACAAAGCTTGGTGGTGAGCTTTTGAGAGTGAATGTAGGTTGTGCCGAACCACTATACATCTTATGTACAGTGTGATTGTTTGTGGTTTGCCTTATACTTAACATTTAAATTGTCTATCATTGCATACATTGGAACAACTTTACATGCAGTACAATTAGGCACTTACATTATAAGTATTCATGTGCACAATTCAATTGTAATCAAACATCGGAACCAATTTGACTAATTAAATAACAATTGAATTTAGGGTAATCTAAAAAGAATTTTAAAATATCCTATTCACCCCCCTCTAAGATCAATATTGGAATTTCATTAATAAGTGTGTGGATGAGTGTCTGTGTTACATATGTTATTATTTCCATTGGTTAGATAATTGATATTGGAGCCTCCTTTCATTCTATCCCATACTGGCATTTTTTTTTATATCTCACATGCTTGGAGTTATCCACTTGGTGAAGATGGACCATAGTGGTTCCTCTAAGATTATGAATAGAGGAGATATATGTGTTAAGACTAATGTTGGGATGTAGCGAGTTCTAAAAGATGCAAAACATATGCATGAATCTTATTTCTAAAGATTGCTATCAAAATTTTGGTAAAGAATATTAAAAGCTTACCAAAGGATCTATTGAAATGGACAAATGCAAGAAATTATGTTCTCTCTATAGAACCCAAGCACATGTTTCCAATGGTGAGGTAAATACCACCATAGATGGATTATCATCAAATTTGTGGCATAGATAGCTTGCGCACATGATTGAAAAAGGTATGCAAATCCTAGCAAAGAAATGATTTTTTCCCAACTTCAAATATATATCATTGATTTATTTTGATCTTTGTTTATTTGACAAACAACAATGAGTTTATTTTACTAAAAATTATTCCAAGAAAACACCTAGAAATCTTGGAGTTGATTCATTCAAACGTATGTAGTCACATAGAGGTAAAATTTAGTGGTGGTAATTATATCTTCTTCTTTTTTTATTGATCAAGCATCTAGGAAATTATGGGTTTAATAGTAAAAAACAAAGATCAAGTCTTTCATTTGTTTTAATGCTTCCATGCTAAGGTAGATAGAGAGATTTGCAGATTCTTGAAGTGTCTTTGTACAAACAATAGAGGAGAATATACTGTAAATGAGTTTAAGAGTTAATGTGCTAACCATGACATATGTAATGTGTTGATTTTTGGGACGATAAATCAAGTAGGAGGAACTTCAAATGCAATTCGGAACAATTGCGCAATGTACTTGAACGATTTTGTGCAATTCAATTGCACACAAAATCGTTCATTTGCACACTGGCATTCGCGCACTGTCACTTGTGCATAGGAGCACTTCACACTCGTGAGTTGTAGACGGTTCATTTGCGAGCGCTAGACTAAGTTCATTTTCACACTTTGGATTTAGTCATTCATGCACTCTAGACATAGTCATTCCCACACTCTACACATAGTCATTCACGCACTCTAAGTTAAAGTTCAAATTTTGAGTTTTCTTAAAGTATGTTTTAATGCCGATTCATCCAAGACAGAGAATGTGCCATTTTCACATTTCTTAAAGATAGTCAAGGCCTCCTAGTATTGTGCAAGGGATGCGGTCAAGCTAACTCCAGGATATAATCTCACTCGGGTAGAACCCTTGTATCTCTACAAAGTCACACTCTCTGGTAAAGATGAATAAACCTTTGCTGTTACTTAAAGCCCAGTGTCTTTATAAGTTTATCAAAATTTTGGCAACATAACATTTCTGTTAGTGCACGAATCAATAAAATACTCAAGATTCTAGTGTGTTTTCACAACACCAAGATCGAACCACCTCAACTCTTTGGGACAAGCGAAATCTCTCGAAAGAGAATGCAGTCCCTAGAGGAGTGAAAATCGGAGACCTCAAGGCTGGAGCCGAGTTCTCAACGGTCAAGTAATAGTGAGAAGTTGATGAAGGTGATGGTAGTGAATGAGAGATGAGAACGTGAGCTGCGCCAAGCCGTGGAGCAAACTCTTGCTGCTTCTAGCTTTTCTTGGCAGCAAGCACGTCTCTCCTTCTCTTCCAACTTCTCCAAATGAGCTAACTCTCTAGCACTCACCGAAGTCCCATATTTAAAGGATGTGAGGTGAGAGTCTACTGCTGCATTCGCCTGCCCAAGAGAGCTCATTCGCAGAGCTGAATGATGGTCTCATCCTCTTAGGTCAACCAAGGCAGATGAGGCAGCATATGGGGTGCTGATGTATGTAGGTTGGGCATCAGGTGTTGACAAGGATTTTTTCAAAGAGGAAAGATTCAGTGAGGGTAAGGATCAAGGTTTTCTAGATGCCAAGAAAAGATGCATGGAAGTGGGTGATTTTCATATGCCAATGTCTTTCACCAAAATGGAAAGATAGTGGAGGTGTCCAGGTTGGTCTGCGAACGGAAAACAGGGTATTTGCCCAGCCTTTCATTGTTTAAAATATTCAACAAAATGAAAAATATAAATTCATGGACTCCACCATAACGGTGTGGTAAAAAGAATGAATAGCACCGTCATTGGGAAGGTGTGAACCGTGCTATCAATGGCTAGGTTGCCTAAGCCGTTTAGGGTGAAGTTGTCTACGCCGTTTACTACTTGATCAATAGATCTGTATCACTTTTCCTTGGATCGAAACATACCGGAGGGAATTGGGATAGAAAACAACGTTTCTTATGCACAATTGAAGGTTTTTGAGTGCCAAGTTTGAAGAGTATGTATTGCCATGCATTTTTGTGGGGGTATCTTGATTAAGAGTTTGAATACTAGTTTCTCAGTTTCTAAAAAGAAAATATTTTTAGAAGAAAGGATATGATATTTTTTTGAAACAAAACCATTAAGGACTTCGAAAAGTTTGGAAGCCAGAACATTTTTGTGGCGAGCTGCCATATATTACTTCAACTTTTCTACTTATGGTACATGACGATGGTGGGTAGAAGTGACAAAATTGTAGGAACGAGATGAAGGTGGTGAAGCAGTGCCAGGTGATCTATGGTAAGGACAGCAACCTTTAAGACCTTACCCAAAGAATAACATGATCTATATAGAAGCATGGCAGCTTCGAAATTTATGTTGGGCAAGGAGGATCACTTCACATGAGTCTGGAGGAGTATATCTTTGGGGTTACCTCCTCATTTGGAGGTGGGGCCACTTATATTGGACCACTTTAGCTGTTTTGAAAACGAATAAATATGGGTTAGAGGGACGTGCGGTTACCCTTCATAGAATAGCTCTCAATTGTAGGTTCATTAGTAGAGTTTGCAGTCCTACTTGGTAATTCATAAGAAACTTTGTTTTATTATTGCAATCCACTTGGTAAGGTAAGAGCTCAATCTATAGTTACACCCGACTGATAAAAGTAGTTTCTTTCTCTAAGTATCCAGATGTTGACATTTTCTAGTTTTATTAGATTTTTCTAGCAAAAGAGTTTTAAATTCCTTTACATATAATTTATTTCTAGACTTAGTTCCGTGGTGTTTCCTTATACATTGAAGAGTTTTTACACATAAAAAAATAGTGTACTCTGGTAATATTTTGAGTGCTGATTCATTGATCTGGTTGTGATTTATTTCTTTTGTGTATTTGTTGTCAAATTTTCATGCCTCTCATGATTTTGACATAGATAAAAGAGACTTGGGGTTCTCAGCTTAAAAATAAAAAATAAAAACTCTGAAAACCCATTAACAAGGAGAGGCATTTCCTTCACACACACACACAAAAAAGAGGCATTTCGTAGATCAGATAATTGTGAACACTTAGAAACATGATGGTTTACATTTTTACAAATGAAATATAAATCTATAAATTGGGTTCAGTTGTAGCATGGTATCAAATATCTTTCGACATATGTTCATGTCTATCAAGACCGACATAACATATTCCTATACCGACACGAAACATTAAATACATTATAAAACTTCATTTTTTAGTCAACATGATGTACGATGTCAGTGTGTTGAGCGAATATTTCCTTTTCATAATGTATTATTGCCTAATATCAACATTGTGTTATTATGATTAAAAATTATATGAAAAACAATAAATTTCAAAGAAAGTAAAAAAATGAAGAATAAAAAGTTGAAGATAAAGAAAAAGAAAATGAAGATAATCTATTTGTTCCCATATACTTATACAGTTAGATTATAATATTTGTCAACCATTATGTATGCATGTGTATTTTTAAAGGATATTAAAATACAAGTATATTAAAATAAACTATCATTACTAATGAATCTATTTATTTTCTTGTGCATATATAATTAGATTAAAATATATTTATTAAATTTTCATAATTTTTATAATATTTCTTTTCGATATTTCCACCATTTCCGATATATGTCTTATTTGGATCTGACCAACATTTCCACCACCACTAACATTTTGAACCTTGATTATAACCTACCCATTTGGCTTAGGTTTGGGTTGATAGTTTATGTTCCTTATGCCCCATGATACATTGACCTCACGATGAGGAACTAAATGCAAATGATACCCTCGAAAGAATAAGATAGCGTGGAAATACAGGGTAGGAGAAGGTTTAAATCATAAACGTGGGGGTTTTTGTAAGCCACCGAGTATGACCCCCGCGAGTGATATAAATCCAAGTCTTATAGTGCTTTCAAGTGAATAAAATATAGTTTACATACAAAATCCAAAAAGCTAGCCAGTGATGATAAAAGAAACATCTTTCTAAAACACTTTATTTCATGAAACTAAGACCTTTAGGAATTGCTGGCTTTATTGAGAAAATACCAAGCAGCAAAAGCCACACCGAAGATGATGAGAGGAATAAGGTACTGAAATAAGTTGATGGAAGCAGAGGAGGAGGGCATCCTTGTCTTGGTTGCAACAAGTTTCACTTCTTTCACAGCCTTATTGCCAGATTCCGAACCCTCTACAACACCTATGCAGTAGCTGTTCATCATGCTAGTGGCTGTGGAACTGTGATTTGCTTCGTCGAAAGCCTTTGTAGCATCTCCATTGGCTTCGGTAGCGTGTCAATTGTAAAAACATAAGTAATTAAAATCAGGTGATATGAATGGCATACGCAATTACAGAGAACTACAGCAATTAACAGCTAGCGCATCCAAACTAAATTTAATGGAAAACTTTTATAAAGCTAATGTTATATTTTTATTATAGATTCTTGCAACTCATAGCATATATATATATATATATATATATATATATATATATATATAGAGAGAGAGAGAGAGAGAGAGAGAGAGAGAGAG
>JAOXJP010230098.1:0-10844 GCA_025762735.1 Platanus orientalis
TCAGAGTGCCATATAAGGCAGGCCTAGGGTTCAAACCTCTCATCAAACATCAATTTAAGAAGAACAAGAAGAAGAAAGTCGGCAGCAAGACCGCATAACACTTTGTACCTGAATTATCCAAGACTAATACCACCTTGCCAACTGAATCACCAGCTGAAACAGAACCACCTAAGCTTAGCCCAGGACATGCATTAACAGAACTCATCATCATTCCTCCTCTAGTCATTAATCAACATCCTACCTACCATCTCAAGGCTGCTCCTCATACCCATTTATTCAGGACCAAGCTGTCCATCCTTGAGGTTGGGGAAAGTTCAACCCCCAACACTTCAGAACATAAGGAGGACAACCTAACTCCTTTAAGTCTACTCTTTCTCCCAGGCGATGTCATGGAAGTGCTACAATCAGTTATTGCGAGTGGAGATCTAGACTTAGATGAACTTGACCCTGACTACGTCAACATGCCAAAAACATGGGAATCCGTGAAAGCCACAGAGCTGAAGGGATAAGCCAATGCCACAGTTGTAGAAGACTATGACCAGGTGATGGATTGAATGATTGAGAAAGAAGGTCATGAAGAGATAACTTTATCCCACTCTTGTTGATGTTTTCAAAAACTTTTAGTCTTTTCCTTTTCACCACTTTGTAATAAGAACTACGTAGACTTGATCCCTAATAACTCATGAATTGTCAAAGCATTCCGACCAGTGCACCTATAAGGGGTACATAGGTAACATGAGACACAATTTCAAGACCAGTCACTTTTGGAAAAAATCTTTTTCTGCTTTCTTTACCCTTGTAGTCAAAGAACTACATGCGGCTTGATCTTGACAGACCAATGTTTTTGAAAGCACTTATGCTAAAAGTCAAGTATGTAGGCAACCTAAGAAGTAACTTCAAGCTCAACTGCTTTTAAAAAAAATGTAAATTTGGTCCACCCCGAGACCAGAACTACATGTAACTTGATCCCGGCTGAACAAGCTTTCCTAAGCTTGTGATCAGCACAAACATCGGGTTAGATATGTAGGCAACTTAGAGCATGATTCCAAGTCCAGTTGCTTCTCGGGTATTAAATGCCCTTTTCATGTAAATTCATACTAAAAGCTTTTCTTTCAAAAATAGAAACAAGAAGAATAGAATAATAAGGAAACAATTCCAAAAGAGGTGATCAAGGCCTTTGAGCACTAAAAGAACCAAAATCTTCCCTTGATAGATAACCTCCAAGAGATCAACCTTGGGTTAGAAATCATGCCTAGAATTGTAAAAATTGGGATCCCCGATGCTTCAGATTTGGGGCATGCCCTGTTAAACTTGCTTCGAGAGTACATAAACATCTTTGAATGGACTTATGCGGACATGCCTAATCCGGACACAGACCTTGTCACCCACAAGCTTCCCACTAACCCAGATATTCATCCCATCAAGCAAAAGCCTAGGCGTCTATGACCAGAATGGTCCCTAGCCCTCAAAGAAGAAATCCAAAAACAACTAGATGTAGGTTTCCTTTTATCCATTCAATATCCCCATTGGTTAGCCAACATCGTCCATGTACCTAAGAAGGACGACAAGGTCTGAACGTGCATAGATTACAGAGACCTAAATAAAGCCAGTCCCAAAGATGACTTCCCCTTACCCCACATTGATTTGCTCATTGACAGTATAGTCGGACACGAGATCATGTCCTTCATGGACAGGTTCTTAGGATACAACCGGATCAAGATGTCCATAGAAGATTGTGAGAATACTACTTTGACAACCCCTTGGGGCACATTCTATTACAAAGTAATGCCCTTCAGTCTAAAAAATGCAAGAGCAACATATCAACACTGCCCTCTTCCACAACATGATCAACAAAGAGATAGAAGTCTATGTTGACAATATGATTGTTAAATCCCATCATAGAGAAGAACACTTGAGCCATCTACGGAAGCTGTTTGCCCATCTTAGAAAATACAGATTGAAACTGAACCCGAACAAGTACATCTTTGGAGCCTCTCATAGAAAATTATTAGGCTTCATCATTAGTGAAAAAGGCATAGAAGTGGATCCTTTGAAGGCCAAAGCAATCATTGGAATGCCTACACCTCGCGTAGAGAAGGATGTACATAGTTTCTTAGGGCATATCCAATACATTAGTTGGTTCATTGCTCAGCTCATTCCCATTTGTGAACCCCTATTTAAACTATTGAAAAAGAATGTTCCAACCCAATGGAACAACGGCTGCCAAGTTGCCTTTGACAAAATTAAGAATTATCTGCTAAACCCACCTATATTGACCTCTCTAGAGCCAAACCGTCCATTTATTTTGTATCTGACTGTACATGACAACTCCATGGGATGTGTGCTATAACAGCATGATAAGACATGGAAGAAGGAACAGACCATTTATTATCTAAACAAGCATTTTGTTGACTACGAAACCAGATGCATGCCTCTTGAGAAAACCCGCCTTTCTCTAGTCTATGTCACGAAAAAGGCTTCAACACTACTTCCTTTCATACAAAGTATTTATGATTTCTTAGATAAATCCCATCAAGTACCTATTCAAGAAACCTGCAACCACAAGAAGAACTACTTGATGGCTCATGATGCTATCAGAATTCAACATCACATATATCTCACAGAAAGCTATCAAGGGGTAGGTCATAGCCGATTTCTTAGTAGATGGACTAGTTGATGAACCTTCATCCTTGAAATTTGACTTCCTAGATGAACACATACTTTGTGTTGAAGTTGAATCTAACAAGATAGTCAGATGAAAGATGTGTTTTGATAGAGCCGCCAATCAGCTAGGCTACGGGATTGGAGCAGTGCTCATTTCCCCCACAGGCGCCCTCATCCCAATTGTTGCAAGACTATAATTTTTATTCACCAACAACATGGCCGAATATAAATCTTGCATCATTGGTTTTAAAAGCAGTCATTGACCTTGGCATTGGCGAACTAGAAGTTTATGGAGATTCAACACTTGTCATCTTCCAAACAACCAGAGATTGGTTCATCCAAGAGGAAAAGTTCTTAGACTACCATGAATGTCTACAAATCCTTTCCAAGAACTTTGAATACTTGACTTTCAATTACATTGGCAGAAGAAGGAACAACTTTGCAGATGCTTTGGCCACATTAGCCTTAATGATTAACACCCCTCAAGGGGCAGACATGACACCAATTGAGATTGAACAGAGAAATGAGTCAGCTTATTGCCTCCAGATTACAACTACTGATTTGAATAAGGAGTTATGGTTCCTCGACATAAAGAATTATCTAGAAGATCAAACTTTTCCATCCATGGCTTTATAAAATGATCAACGTGCTCTGTGGATATTAGCTGCTCAATTTGTTTTACATGGTGGGGCCCTGTACAAGAAGTCCTCTTAAGGTGTGTAGATGAAGTTGAAGCCTTCACTATCATTGAAGATATCCACAGAGGAGAGTGCGACCCACACATGAATGGGCTCATGTTTGCAAAGAAGATTCTTCAACTGGGCTACTATTGGTCAACTATGGAAACATATTGCTGTCAACATGTAAAAAAGTGCCACACTTGCCAGTCTTATGCCAACATCATAAAAGCACCAGATTCTAAATTACACAACCTGACTATTCCCTGACCATTCTCCATGTGGGGAATCAACGTGGTAGGACCTATGCCTTCGAAGGCCGCCAATGGACATTTGTACATTATTGTGGCCATTGACTATTTCACTAAATGGGTTAAAGTTGTATCTTTAGCAGCAATCACAATGAAGAACACAACCTGATTCATACAGAGAGACATCATCTACCAATATGGTGTTCCCATCAAAATTATCACTAACAATGCAACCAATTTTGTGGGAAAGGATCTTGAACTGCTCTACAAGAAGTTTAAGATTCACCACCATCGATCTTCTCTATACAGACTGCAGATGAATGGAGCAATAGAAGCAACCAACAAGAACCTCAAGAAGATCTTACAGAAGATGACTGCTAATCACTCAAACTGGCATGAAATGTTGCCTTATGCACTTATGGCCTACAGAACTTCAATCTGTACTTCAATAGGGGAAACCCCCTATTCATTAGTCTATGGCATGGAGGCAGTCCTGCCAATTAAAGTTGAAATTCCAAGTCTTCGAGTCCTAGCTGAGGAAAAGATTTCAGAGTCAACATAGGCACAGGTTCGACATGATCAATTAAACCTCATTGATGAAAAAAGACGACAAACAATGAGCAACGGGCAATCCTATCAGAGACGCATGGCAACAACATTCAACGAGCAGGTTAGACCCAGAGATGTTAAGGAAGGAGACTTAGTTCTTAAGAAGGTCCTTCCACATGAACAGGCACCACAAGGGCAACCTCTGCCGAATTATGAAGGACCCTTCATTGTCAAATAGAAGTTATTCGGTAGGGCACTACTATTGGGAAACATGGACGAGGAAGATTTTCCCAGATTTGTAAACTTGGACCAAGTCAAAAGGTTCTTTGCTTGACTACTATAAAACTGACTTGTGCTAGAAAACTTGAAATGAAAGGACCTTGAACGGTCATTTTGCTGAAACATTCTTTTATTCATCTACTCCCACATCTTCAAAATCATGTTCATTTCTACAAATCCAAAACAAAAGAGTCAATGGTTGATAAAAAAGAGAAAAGCAAAAGCAAATCCAAAAAAAAAAAAAAAAGCAAAAAGAAAAGATAAGCAAAAAAAGAAGCTTATAAAGAACTATGGTTTTCTTCAAAACCATACAAGGATTTTGTAGAGAACCATGATTTCCTTCAATACATGGGCATTTTATAGAAAACCATGATTTTATTCAAAACATGGGAAATGTATAGAGAACCATGATCATCTTCAAAATATGGAAATCTTGTACAAAACCATAATCTTCTTCAATAAATGGGCATTTCGTAGAGAACCATAATTGTCAATCCACAATAAGCCTTTGATCAAGAGCCATTCATGTTCATATTTCCACATCCCTTCAATCTTCACTTACCTAAAGGCAGACCTTGAAATCGGCAATAAACCATTCATTCAGTAAAACAACTGTTCAAACTTCTCAGCACTTTGAGAAGTTCTAAGCAAAAGTTAGCAATACACAAGTCAAGCATTTAACCAATTTAGAAAAAGAGCATGTACCCCATCTAGTCACCTTCCAAAATCCCAGACCTATCAGAGTGTAGGAGCAAAAAAGGGACAAAGACAAAAAGAAACATTGCAAAGCTCAAAGTGAAATCGGAAACGGCACTTTGACCCAGTCATGGTAAACAGGGGCAAAAAAAGGAGCAAAATTAAGTCCACACTTAGGGTGAAAACCAAAAATGGCACCCTGAGTCAAGTCCAATCAATCAATTCATGAGCACACATCATCAAAGACCATCTTTTGACAAAGCAAGAACAAAAACCTCAAACATAGGCATGTAATCTTACTCTCCCAAGGGAGGCACATTCAATACCTAGAACTTGTAAACCTTTCATGAACCTACCCAGACTAGGCATGGCATCATAACATATGAAAACATGACCCTATGTACTCAAGAGTCGAGCAACAGGTCATCTCTAATGTTTAAAGACCTTGAGGGGCCTAACTTTTCAAAATAAATTGAAGATTTCAGAAAATGAATTTTTAATGCCTCTTTCCAAAGTAAATGTAAAGTCCAGCCGATCCAGGCTTCAAAGCTCAATCATTAATGAACACTATCAATCATTGAAAAGCATTGTCCATCTCATTAGGGAAGTCTTCTATGCAACTGTCAATGACTTTGGGATCAAGGAACAATAAAAAATAAATCGAGATGAAATATCATCTCCAGCAAAGCGCCATTCACGATCAAGCAAAGCTAGAGATGATACATCATCTCCCCAAGAAGAGCGAAGATGATACATCATCTTCCATCAATTGTGATTGGAGATGACATGTTACCTCCTAGTAAAAATCAAGATGAAGCATCATCTCCAGCAAAGTGTCATTCATGACCGAGCAAAGTTGAAGATGATACACCATCTCTCAAAGGAAGAACAAAAACAGAGTTGCACTCTTCATCAATCTTGCATAAAGATTAATGCATCACCCCTCAATAAGTGAAATTTGGGCCAAGACCCCAAGCAAGGAAAATGGGGAATTTGGGGCTCCACCCCTTAAGGAATTTGGGGCCTCCTCCCATCAAGGAATTTGGGCCTTGGCCCCTCAGTAAAGAAATGCGGGCTTTCACCCCTTATGGAATTTGGGCCTCCGCCCCTCAACAAGGAAAGTCGAGACATAGGCCCCAAGCAAAGAAATTTGGGGATATAGGCCCCAAGCAATGAAAATGGGGGCATAGGCCCCAAGCAAATGAAACTTGGGCCAAGGCCCCTCAAGATGAAATTTGGGCTGCCGCCCCTTAAGGATGAGATGTGGGCCTCCGCCTCTCAAGGAGATTTGGGCCTTCACTCCTCAAGGATGAAATTTGCGCCCTGGCCCCTAGCAATGAAATTTGGGCAGAGGCCCCTCAAGGAGATTTGGCCTTTGCCCCTTAAGGATGAAATTTGGGCCGTTGCCCCTTAAGGATGAAATGTGGGCCTCCACCCATCAAGAAATTTAGACCTCGGCCCCTCAGCAAAGAAATTTGGGGCCTCTGCCTTTAAGGAATTTGGGCCCTAGCCCCTTAGCAAAGAAATGTGGGCCTTTACCCCTTAAGGAATTCAGGGCCTCTTCCCATCAAGGAATATGGGCCTCGGCTCCTCAACCAAGAAAGGTGGGCCTCCACCCCTTAAGGAATTTGGGTCCTGGACCCTCAGCAAGAAATTTGGGGCCTCTTCCCATCAAGGAATTTGGGCCTTATCCCTTTAGCAAAGAAATGTGGACCTTCGGCCTGTAAGGATTTTGGGGCCTCTGCCCATCAAGGAATTTGGGCCCCGGCCCCTCAGCAAAAGCCGTCGCCCCTCAAGGATGAATTGGGCCTCGTCTGCCCATCAAGGAAGTTGGGCCTTGTCCCCTTAGTAATGAAATTGGGTAAAGGTCCCTTCAAGGTAGCGTCAATCCTCAGGGATCCCTATAATTTTGAAGTAATCCTGATAAATCTCCTAGTATGAACTTGCAAGTACCGATTATTTTTGACCTTGAGATCAGGCCACGTAAAGGTTCTGTGAGGACTCCCCCTCATAGAAAAGGCCAAATTTTGACATCACAGATTGCCTATCGGGCATAGGCAAATGTTGATCATCATTCTATTACCTATGTAACATGAAAAAACATGAATACGTAGCACCGATCTCTAAGGAGATCTCCATGGATTTTGGAGTTAAGCCCAAAAACTTCCTGATATGCTTTGCTCAGGCCGCCACAGGTTTGGTGAGAGACTCTAGGTCTTGCCCACCAGAAATGGCTGAAATCATTGACATGATAAATTACCTTTCGGGTACAGGTAAGTGTCAACATCAATCCATAGTCTATATACCATGACAATTGCCTTTAGAAATTGGTTGAAACAAGTATGTAGCATTGATCCTTCGTGATCTCCATGGCTTTCAGAATAACCTAAAAACTTTCTAACATGCTCCGCTAAGGCTGCCGCAAGTTTGGTGAGGGACTCTAGGTCTTGCCTCACCAGAAATGGCCGAAACAGTTGACATAACAGACTGTCTACTCGGGTATAGATAGATTTTGACATCGTTTCATAGCCTATATACTATGACAATCATCTTTGGAAATTGATTGAAATAGATATATAACACCGATTCCTCGGAATATCCATGGCTTTCGAAGTAAGCCTGAAAACCTCCTGACATACCTCATGCAAGCCGTGTAGGTTCATTAAGTCGAGTTGGTCTCCGACTTTGTAGAAAGGCCTTCATAGATAAACTGCTTATCTGAGGTGTAGGTAGGCATCATCACTTCATAGCCTACGTATTATGTTAGCCATGTTTGTAGAGTAGATGGTTGAAACAGATGCATAACACCAGTCTCTTGTGATCCCATATCTATTGAAACAAGCCTAAAAAGTGTCCCACAAACCCTATCGGCAATCCCTGAACCATGAACAAATTGTCGCGTAGCATCTTAGTTATTTGGACATAGTTGAATGCTACACTTTGAGTCATAGTCTATGTATTATCTTAGTGCTAATACTGTTAGGGAGTTATGCATAATACATAGCATTGGGTTCCTTGTTATCACAACTCCCATGGCTTCTGGAGAGAGCGCAACAACATCTCCAGTCTCGGTCAGTCCTCTACTTACACTTTATCGAAGTCGGGACAATTATAAGGTTTGACTCACTTGTGACGTCTATTTATGAGGACGTAAGTACGCATCACAATTCAATCCATAAAGTCTGTGTAATTTCTAAGGCCATAGCTGGACTGCTATCATGCTTGAAGAATCCTCCTTGCAACAAATGGGTTACTTGTGAGAAAAACCTACCACTGCTTCTTGGGAAAGAGCTCATAACATTTCTCTACACATCTTAACCAAGCCACTCTTCCAGTTCAAATTTTGGCATAACCCTGTCCATACTTTTGAATGGCTTACCAGCATTGGCCATTCCAGTTAGTACTTTATCTGCTGCATGATTTACTAACCACCACCCCGTGACATTCTCTCTGCATTGGACAATGAGCAATGCCACACTACAATCCATCAAGTCTACAAAATGCTAGCTCGTAGTCATAGTGTTTCTTCTATCTATAGTCTAAACAACTACCAAGCTTGAGTAGTACTTTCATAGCATGGGTTACTTGTGAGAAAAACCCTTCGATAACTTCTTGAGAAAGAATGTAACAACATTTCTTTGTAAGTTCTGATGGTCACTGCTTAATAGACCGACTTGTTAACACCAACTTTGGTGACTCTTGCTCATTGGGAGATAAGCATTGTGTTGTATTCACCTTCAAACATTGTGTGTTATACTTTAGCAAAGACTGGGTTGCTATCACCTGGGGAAGGCACAACAACCTATCCTATGGGATCTTGCCCAGGCCTTCGGAGAGAGTCATATAAATTCACACTTGCATGTACCCCCACCTTGGCAATGTTTAAGTGGGATGAAAATATTGTCATGGATCAATCCATAGCCTATGTAGCCATAAGGTCTCGTAGCTTTTCTAGAGAGAGCTTTCAAAATCTCTCTATGAGTTAAGTAAAATACAACATTTGCCAAAGTGGGATGAAGGCAATGTTGTAGATCGATCCTGCTGTATATCATAACCGATGTAAAGCCACATGTGTCTTCGAAAGAGATATTTAGTGCATGTGTACCATGATTGATGTAAAACCGAGTAGTGTTCAATCATGACTACATATATTTTCCATAGCTTTTCTAGGGAGATCCTCACTAACATCCCTCGTTGAGTCCCATTAAAACTCTTAAGGACAGTCACAAAAAGACGTCCTAGCAATCAACTTCACAAATGAATCAATACTCACTTAACACGACAAATGCAAAACATGTCAATCTACAAACCTCATAAGCAACTTTGAAACAATTCATACAAGTTGAATCATTAAGCTAGTTAGAAGCAAATGTAAGTGCATAAGTCATTAAAATGGTTCTTGTGTTTGCAGCTTTTGCATGATCAATTTTCTGCAGTGTTTTCCACAATGTTTTCAAGCAGTTGCGCTCGATGTCAATGACTTACATATCTCCCGATGCAGCGTATATACTAATAGTAACACCCGAGGATTTAGAGAAAATGTCAATTGCTTGTGCATAACTCATGGATAGCCTATGTTTTCAAAACTAAGAAAATCCCTCTTTCGGCAAAAACCCAATTTTGAAAATTGGAATGAAGAAATTTACAAAATGCCGAAAGAGTCTACTTTCAACCCAAGAAGGTATTTCAAAAGCAAACTCATTTCAAAACCTTGATCCAAAGTCAAGGACAAGTTCAGTTCATTAGTACATTCAAGCTAAAACTAATCTATATTTTAGAAACTATCCACCCAATATCTATGAGTTACAGACAAGGAAGAAACATGGTCTCTCCTAAGTCAAAATTAGGGCACTTCCTTCTTTGCGATATGTAGCAGAATCACACATATCAAAGAGGGGCATTTATTAGCACCCAAATTTTGACTTAGGTCATGTGATAGCACAAGGACAGGATAACAACATTTAGGCATTCCCAAAGAGGTCTTCCCGAATGCTCCATTCACGAATGAACCAGTCAAAGCATCTTATTACAACTCAAAATGCACCATTTAAGTAGAAACCCTAATCTCTTATAAAAGCATCAACAAGAATTCAAAGGTCTACATTTAAAAACCCATTTATGTCATCAGCAAATTTTTTGATCTCTTGTAAGTCTTTCTCTAGCAAAGCATCACAGGTAGAAAAATTACCATTTTGCCCTTTTTCTTTTAAAAGCTCAAAACTCAGTATCTACCATCCAGATCATTGAATTTCTCCTAACATAAGCCTTCTTGTCATGAAGCATCACAAGCGAAGAATTCTCATTTTCACCTTTTTCGACCTACAGGCAAAAAATTATCATTTTACCCTTTTTACCCAAGAGCATTTACTGCTAGACCCTCAAATGATCCCTAGAGTCTCTCTCATTGTCTGAATGGTGTAATTTTAGATCCTATGCATCCCTGAGTCTCCCTATTTTGGGGAACTCATCACTGATCAAACACAACTCAAGAACGGCAATAACCAATTTCTCAATCTATGATAACCCTGACCAAGAATGATCCTTGCAAGAGCTCTCAGAGATTCATCCAATCTCTGAATCCAAAAAGGTCGATCGCTATATCTCGGCCTCGACCTTTGCTTCAAATCTCCAGTCCGGAGAAGAGGATTTTGAAACCTCAAACCTTTGTGAAATCTTGAATCTCCCCCAAGAGGTCAAAAAGTTATTTTTCCGCATTTCTCTTTTATGG
>JAOXJP010230099.1:0-10844 GCA_025762735.1 Platanus orientalis
TTTGACATGGAGGCTTCCAACAACCTCATAAATCTATTGTACAAAGCATGAAGTGAGAAAGCATATAAAGAAATAAATCTTTAGTTCACAACTTAGAAGACAAAATTTAAGGTAGAATTGAATCAACAAAAAATTAATTTAGAAGTAAATATAGTAAAATATTAATGTCTGAGCAAATGAAATATTAAAGTTAACTAAATCATATAAATTAACTATCTAATAAATAATAAAAAGAATTAACCAAAAATAATATGCAAAACTTGATTAAAATTCGGATACCCCATTTGCCTTAAGCTATGAAATGCAAAAACACTTCAAAATAGTAAGCAAGTGGGTCTATTTCGGGGGTTAAACAAAGTCCAATGCTTGTGGAAATTGGTGGACATATTGTAACGCCAAATTTTGCCTACCAGAATTGAGCTTGCAATATGTGAAATTTGCAAAAGCAAATTACCTAGCCTTTAAAGGGCTAGTTTATTATTTTTGTAAGGTGGGGACTAATACTCCAAATCTCAAGGAGACTTGTTAATTATAGCAATTAATGGAAAACTTCTGATTACTTTCAAGTTTTCTTGATTTGTAATATGAAAGTTACATAAAAACAATAAAGAAGAAGAAAAGGCAAAGAATTTTACTCTTTGTTAATATGAGTATATATGTTGAATAAATACAAGCTTTGCTTCAATGCAAGTGGATTTTTACCTTTCCATATCCTTCTTCAAGATCAAGCTTCTTTGATGTCTTCTTTGGAGAGTTTGTAGAGGTATGATGGACGTGTTATCTCCTTGAAGAGGGAGGCTTGTTGAACATACAAAACTTGAAGAAAGAGGACAACATAAAATCGTACTTGATTTGGAGAGAATTCTTGTGATGTTTTAACTTGTGGAGAGCCAAAGGTTCTTCCTCCTTGGAATTATCTTCTCTGCATGTATGTCTTTATGTCTTCTTCGTGCACCCTTGCCATGTATTTATAGATGCAACAATGAACCTGGGTTTCTATTTTTTAATTTTGGAAACTTTCCTTCTTGGTGGCGAATATACTATTCGCGCACTTATGTGTAGCGAATAAAATTTTGCTTATTCATGCACTATTGTCTTCGTGTGGTGAGTAAAGCATATGAGGCTTACTCGTGCACTTTTGAGTGTGGTGAATAAAATGGAATCTTCATATTCACACAATTTTGATTTATGCAGTTGCCCCCTTGAAAAATGTGTTGTGACAACGAATAAAATGGTGTATTTTTTTAGACTAATCATAACTAACAGTGCAGATCTCTCCAATTACCTTTTTTAGGTGATTTTTCGACTTTGTCGTTCGCACAACTAGCAAAGAAAAGGACTATTTTACCCTTGCAAATATGCAGGTCTTTTGAATTCTTATATGTTTGGATAGAAATACCCCTATGAATATTTAAATGGTCTTGTCATTTTCCTTTGGTTCATTTATGAATTTTTGTCAAAATCACCATTACTCGAGAGCTTGATGAACCTTTGAGCTCCTTACAATTTCACTTTCAAAGCTTGATTTCAATCTGTTCAAAAGATTCCTGTTGCTCATGTGAACTTCCTTATACCCTCTTTAAGGTATTTGGACCATGGGTTCCTAAGTTCTTGAGCCTTCTTTGTTTTCTCAATACCCAATCCCTTTTCTTTCGTTTTAGTGGGTTTTGAAGCCCCAAATCCTGATTCCATTCAAATAGGAACCTTTATATTATGAAATTGAATCTTTTATCATAAGTTTTATGAGATCTGGCTCAAATTTATGGAATTTGTTTTCCTTGAAAACGTATTTGAAAACTCTAGTTTTCATCTCCAGTAATGGTTAGGTTTCTGGCAACCATTTGCCACCTTAGGGCTAGCTTGAGTGGTTCATGAATGGCTCTCCTTACGTTTATTCGCAAGTTGAGACGCCTTTTGTTTGAGCACACCTTGCTTTGGCGAGATGCTGTGTGCAAATAGACTCATCAATTATTCGCGCATTTTGAGGCGTTATGCTGCCTAAATTTGTGTAAAAAAATTGTTGTGCAAACATGACCATTATGTGTTTATTCATGACAGACCATGTTTATTCGCATAGGAGTGACCTTATTCACGCACATCCATTTATACTTAGAAAAAATTTTCTTTCTCCCATTTTTTTATTTTACTATATCTTTTGTGCAGGCTTTATGACACCAGGTATGAGATCCCTTTATAACCAAGAATGATGAGAAAGTCTCCTTTCTCCCATTCACCAAAGTCAGGAATGGGTCCAGAGCCTGAATATTTTCTACCCTACATTCGTAGATTCTGTACCGGAGCATGTACCAAGCCCGCCATACTATGTCAAGAACATATGCAAGGGCTGGTGTGTTTATCTAATCACAACCACATGGAGAATGTGGAATGTGATGCGTTGGTTCCCTCTACCAAAGAAGGCGACTCTCTAATTGATTCAACTATTAGCGACTTCAAGAGTTTGATTCGTAAAATTTGTCTAGGTGAAGTAGGGTGGGTAGCGAAGTAGTTTAGAGGGTCTTCTTCTTTTACCTCTAGAGGCAAATGGAATGCTTTGGGGGGGGTATTGTCTTGATCATTACCAAACCAAAATAGATGTAGTCGGCATGGCTAAGGTGTTGCTAGGTTCTATTGGTAATTTTAATAGACATGGTGCTATGTTGGAGGAGGCCATTTCAGGATGAAGCCCTGACACCAACACATTTCTATGCCAATATGGTGAGCTTAGGATTTCCCTCAAGGAATTTATTGGTGTCAGCCATCTACCGTTTAAGGAGAGATTGATGGAAGAATATATTCCTTTCAATCAACATTTCAACACGCTTTCACCACATGCCAATGACTATGTTGGGTCTTTGCAAAATTTGACAACATAAACGTCTCATATGAAAAATGGATCAATCACATCTACTAAGGTCCTATATCAAAAGACCTTAATAGTCTGACTTCATCTTGGACTTGTAAGAATATTCAACCCATAGACAATATAGGTGATCATGTTATCCTGGTCAGGGTGTATCCAACTTTCTTGAGCTATTGGGCTCTACCAAGCAGCATTGGCGAAAGAATCTGTTCTAGAGTTTTCGTTTCTACTGCTAATTTGGCAGACGGGATTCATATGAAATTGCCGGTCTAAAGTCTTTGTTGCCTCTATAGTGGTCTATCAGATATAGTGGAATCTGCATGGGCTAAAGCAGACATTGGGAGAAAAGTTCATACCTCCCCCTTCAATACTTGTGTTCGTGGCTATGTTTTCACTTCCCCAACATTTATCAAGTAGGGGGAAAGAATCTGAGGACAACTGCCTACATCAACACGTTGAAGAACCGGCATGTAGAGAAGATATTGTGGCCTATAGCTTATTTATGTTTTACTAAGAGGCTTATTTTGATTTTGGATCATCTGTTCGGCGAGCAAATGCTTATTGATGGTGGCTCGCTTAGTGGGGATGCTTAGGCATACTTCTGCTCGTTGAGGAGCGGGTCACAGGCTTGGAGAAGGGAAGACCAATTTCTTATGGAGGCGTATAACCCACACAGATTTTCTTGAAAATTTTCATGCTTCCAAGGGATCATTCATCTTTCAACCCCTACACAAAAGGTGGGAAAAACATCCAGCCTAGAGGCCATCAAGGTGGCCTATTTATATTTTGTGAGGTCCGAGACAGATAGCCATTCAATCATCCCTACCAAGGCTAGCGAACAAGATAATCTTCTATTCGATTACCACTATGTGAGGTGGGGGCATAACTTGTTCTTCACCATAATAAGGTACAATGAAGATGGTGACAATTCACGAGTGGCATTTGATGATGGTCAGAGCATAGTGGTGATGGCTGACAATACCTAGAATAAGGCATTGGCTAAAAGAGAATTGATCATGAAATGGCCCTAAAGATCTTCCAAGGCACAAGATGATTTGTAAGGGGAAGAAAGCTCAATGCCATTCTCGCCTCATGCAAGTGGAGTAGAGATCCCATACACTCAACCTAAAAGGAAAAGGGGCCCCAAAAGAAGATCACGAGGCAATAGATCGCAACGTGTTTCATCCTCTGATAGTGATGGTCTCCTAGAAGGATGTCACCCGTTCATGAGGACCTCCTAGAAGACATTGGTGGTTATTCTTTTGAGGAACGATAAGAAGTGAGGGCTAAATTGGTAGCTCAGCATGAATAGGAACAAGCAATTCCATCTGCTAGGGAGTTCGTGGGTGGTGACAAGACACTAGAGGAGAAACTAAGCTTGGCTGAAATTTTTCCAGTAATGCAAGAATAGGGGTTAGTACAGCCCTTCACACATGATTCCACAACTCCCCCTACCACTAAACCTGAACCTATAAATTGGAAAAGGAAAAGGAGAGCCTCTCAATCTCTTAGTGGACTTGTAAAGTCTCGCAATTAGCCAAAGACCTAATGATATTCGTTAAAGAGCTCTTTTATAGGAGTTTTCCAAGAAGTGAGGACAAAGTTGCAATGTGCTTAGGACAAAGGGAGTGATCTAGGAGACATGGCAGCCACATGAATTTTTATGATATCGATGGTTAAGTTCTAGATTACATCCTCAGTGAAGTAATGGGCATCGGTCTAGAGTTACAACCCTACTTCCATACAGACGCCAACATTTATGGGAATATCCACTTCACCTTACCCGAATATATCAAAAATGTTCAAAAGAGGATGGCTGCAGCTAGACGAGCCATTCCTTCCATGACTTCAGTGTTAGCTCATGAAGCTGTTGAATCCCACGTTGGGGATGATGAGGCCTTCAAACTAGGTATCGAGTATTCTTTAGCTACTTCCCGAGGAATGAGGCAGAGGTAGAGGAATAGATTCACCATGCTATTGAAGAATCTCAATGTAATCTAAGGTAAGATCCATATGTTCCTTTTAAGGGGAAGGCTATTCTTGAGACTGGTGAATCTTCTAGCATACGTGAAGCTAGGGGGCTTCAAGTGCAGTTGTGGAGTGAGAGGCATGGAATCCACCTTTACCAACTCCTATTTCAGAGAGGATCAAGGTAAAACATGATATTTCTGCTTTATTAAGGGATTTTAATACTCCTCATGACACTTTTAGAAGTTCTCCTTTGTTTGTTAAAGGTTTGCACTGAGGTCTCCTCAGTAGGAGTAAAGTCGTGACCAATACAAGAAACTATGACTCTCGAGACAAGAATTCTAATTATTGAAGTCCCTGTGCCTCTTATTCAATTAGAATAGCCTGATCTGATGGAAACATATAGTTTCATGGTTGTTGCCCTAAGTATCAAGATTCAACACTCTTTAGCTAAGTTGGTCCCTAGCCTAATGGTTGTGTGGACACTAGTTCCTTGCAAGAGCCTACTGATTATAGAGGGCTTTACATTCCCATAAATGATCTAGCATATGTCCTCCGAGGAACTGGTTTTGATAGTGATGCGTTATTAGTTACCAACTCAGAATTTGATGACTTAGGTGGGGTTTCTACTGATGATGCAAGAAGATCCCAACTCTTGCTTGTAGCAGAAGAATGGAGAACGAGAAAAGAGTAGAAGATGGAACAAATGGATCTAGTGCACCTCCAAAGATGGAAATGGGTGAGGTAACACCTATCCCCAAGGTCGAAAGAACCCAGCACGAGGACCAATCTAGAGATAGCACAATAACATCTGGCATTCAACAAGACATGAGTGCCAATGTAGGGGCAACTAATGGTAACATAACGATTTAGGAAGGATCGTTGATAGAGGTTGTCCTTGACAGAGCTGACAATGAGGCGATAGTATTTGATGCTAAGCAAGCCGATGAGGACACCACCATGACCACAATTCCTCCCCTCATTGAGGAAAGAAATGAAACTCAGATAGAAATGGTGATGAAAATGATCTATGGAGAGGGCCTGGTTGAGTAGATGACTATATCCCTGAACACATCTGAATTAGGGGTAGCTTCTCCATGGTACTTTCAATAGATGTTGTGGGGTCTCAACAAACTGAGCCCACACCTGTAACAGGTATGGATTTCTTTTGAGTTTTATTTTATTTACCTCCATAAACTAACTTGTCTTTCATGTCTCATAAGTTGAAGGAGAAGAGGTCGCTATCGTAGTGGTAGTTGAAGTTCCTCCCATGGGGGATGGTAAGTTCCTCCTTTTAGTTACTATAAGGCATTATTTGTTCATGCTCTTGTTGACATGTTTCTTTGCTTTCTTCAGATGAGGTCGTGAGCATGGCCAGTTCCTTTAGAGGCCAAATCCAAGTTGTTGCAGCTTGTATGGCTCGAAGAGTGATGTTGAATTATCTAGCCACCCTAGACCCAACTACTCTTGATCTTACCATCATTAGGAATAAAGTCCTGACATCCTTAACTAAAGATGTGGAAGTTCATATTCAGAAGAACGGGGTTCACCAAGGCATTGCAATGTTCTTTGATTCCTTATGTGGCAATGTTAAGGTTCAAGCCCATTTAGCTATTACTGAGACTAAGAAAGAGGCTTTAGTAGAAAACCTTGATCAAATTTGTGAATCATTGGCTAAGGTTGATGTCGAGCTAGCTGATGCCGAGGAGGAGTTGTTGCCGGTGTAGGTACGAACTGCACATCTTACAGCCATTAGGGCGGGGAAAGAGATGGAAGGGGCTGCACTTGAGCCATTGATAGCCGTAGCTTCTTCTACTATGGATCACCTACATGAAGAGTTCGTAACTCTAGGTGATTGAGTGTTGGCCTCTTTGGCTGCTAAAGAGGATTTATGTACCCGTCTTCTTTTTGCTTTCCCAAAATAATGATGTAATCCTTTCTTGAATGAATAAAAATTAGGCCTCTTATTGGTATTGTTCGTGTCATGATATCATTTCTTTCTAAAATTTTCTCCATTTTATGTTTTCACATTATGAAAGCTAAGTGTTAATTTTAACATTATCAGAGTTAGGTAAATATGACTTTATGAGAGTCCAAAATGGAGATAGACTTTATAAGAGTCAAATATGTGTGTTGATGTTATCAGAGTCAGGTGAATATGACTTTATGAAAGTCCAAAATGGAGATAGAATTTATTAGAGTTAATCTGGAATTGTTTTGACTTTATGAGGGTTAGAATGAAAACACAGGTTTACTTTATGAAAGTCAAGGGTGAATTGATTTGACTTTATGAGGGTCAAGAGTGAATTGGGTTGACTTTATGAGAGTCAAAGGTGATCTAATTTTACTTTCTGAGGATCAAGAATGAATTGGTTCAAATTCATTTACGCATCGCCTTCTTGAGAAGTGTATCATGCAGTAAGATAACATAGTAATACACTTCTCAAGGAAAAAGTTTAGATTTTTGTGGTGGTGGAGAAACTACCTATGTACCCTCGAATAGGATCAAGCGAAGCCGTAGTTCAATTATGGGATTTTGGGTGTCTTTGTCCCTTATTTTCCCCTAGCAGTCGCCCACTAGGACTAGGGTTCACCTAATGTTTTGCATCTCACTACCATTGCCAGTTTTCAGTGAGACCAGCAATGATTTGATCTTGCCATGATTGGATTCTTTTACTCATAGTGCTTAGATGGGTTTTCACTACACCCTTTCCATCATGCTTTATTTATCATTTTTCCTTTTTTTCCCTTAGGATTCCTTAACCTAAGACTTGGGGTTGCCTAACTTTTGCATCTCATTGCCATTGCTAGTCTTCAGTGAGATCCATGATTTTTTTTGGGGGGGTGGTTGCATCTGAGATGTGGGGAGCTCAGACTACCTATGTACATGTTTCTAACAAGATCAAACCAACGTAGTTCCCTAAAAACAAGTACTCAACAGTTAGGGGATGTGGAAAGATGTGGCTTCTTCATCCTCTGGTGCCATTTGGATCTAGTTATATCTTGAATACCCATCCATAAAGGAGAGAGCTTCGTGTCCCGTGGTGGCATCCACTAATAACTTCGTAAGAGGTAATGACAAATCATCTTTTGGGCAAACACTATTAAGGTCCCTGTAATCGCTACATATCCTGATTTTTCCCATTCTTCTTTTGTATAGGCACAAGATTAGTAAGCCATTTTGGATATCGAACTTCTCAAATAAATGTAGCTTTAAGTAGTTTATCCACTTTCAATTCTATCTTATCGGTGATGTTATGCCTAGCTTTTATTGGATGTTGTTTGATGGGCCGCTAAGAAGGATTAATAGCAGGGCGATGGACCACCACATTAGGGTCTAGACCTAGGATTTTAGAATAATTCTAGGAGAACACATTCTGATTTTCTTTAAGAAATTGAGAGTACTATGCCTGCTCTTCTAAGGAGAGACGAATGTTGATAAAAGTGGGTCAAGGATCTTCTTTAGTCCCCAAGTTTATTTCAACCAAATTGTTAACTGTTTCTTGACCTCCATCCTAAAGTTCCAGAGGTGTGGGCATGACTTGTCCCATGACAAAGTCTCCAGAGGGCTTCATCTGTGCTTTGGCAAACATGCACTTGAATGGGGCATCCTCCCATAATTCAATCCCATATGTTGTGATCATGTGTGAAGAGACTTTTAGTTTGGTGGGCTACCGGCGTAGGCCTCTTGTATCGTCTTTGTTCTTTGAATGAAGAACTAAACACTCAAAATCTTAGGTTAAAACTTCCTTACCTTCATATGATTCTTTCCATTCCCCTTGTTGGTCGAAACCACAAATTTCGAGCAATCCAGGAGCAAGCTTTTTGTTAGGCAATAGATCTTCGGGGTCCTTTAATTCCCTTTCTACCATAGTCCTAGAATTGTCTTCAAGTTGGATAAGGCCCTTTGGTAAGAGGACAATGGAGATCCAATAAGGGTCGATGTGTGCTTTGTATAGTTGTGCCAAGGGAAGGACGAGGCCCCGTGCTTTGTATCACTTAGTAGTTTGGTTATGCTTCTAAAGGCTATAATGGTATGTCGTACTTTCAAAATTCACAATTTTGAACAACTAGGGCATTTTGTGATGGTTTTGTGGCTCTATTTTCCAATAATATCGAGCATCGGCGAAATATGCATAAGCTGTTTGAAATAGGTTATCATTGGCCGCTATCTTCCTTTGAGTGCCCTACCATGGGTACTTAACACATTGATGAAAGGTGGAGGGGACAACTTAGTACTTATGCATGCACGTTCACCCTATGATGGCATTGTAAGTGGTATCTGCTTCAATAATGAAGGACATCCAATCTTCTATTTGCCCAAACTTAGTTTTCAACCTGATAGAGCCGAGGAGACGTTGTTCATTTTGATTGAAACCCTAAATGACAAGGCTACTTGGCCTGAGTTGAGATGAACCAATCCCCAGATAAGTCAACGTCTTAACTGGGAAGATGTTTACTACCGAACCGCCACTGATCATTACCTCAGAAATGAGTTGTTCATCAATGATGCCTATGATGAACAACGGTGTATTATGATAGGGATCATTTGAATATCGGTTAGTATCTTCAAAAGTGATTGTGGGCATGCATATGCCTTCTTGTGTTGTTGTCTACTAAGAGGCCCTTGCAATGTCATCATTCTTGGTGAATTCATCAGAGTGTGTCAGTGCATATATCATGGAAGCCCTGAGTTCTAATGACATACGAAGCACATCATAGATAGTTAACAATGACGGGATATTTTTTAGATGTGTCATTACATTGTAGGGAACATGATTATATGTCTTCTTGAAGGTTTTAGTATGTTCAACCTCCATAGAGGCTCTTTTTATTGTATCATCTTGTTGGTTAGCAGTTGGGCCTTGAGGCAGTATTTGTTTTTCGGATCGTAACTTAACCTAATGGGCATATTGAGTGTGTGGCTGATGTTTCTCAATCAGCGAGGTGATCTTGAGTTTAGTGACATTGCAGACTTTAGTTTGTTGGGAAGCGAACACTTCATCTTAGTAAGGTCCTTAGATGTGGTTATGAAGTTATCACTGTCACTATCAGACACATCAGAGTCAGTAATCAAGGGTGACATGCCTTGTAGGGATGAATCATCACTATGGGTTTCCCATCATTAGCCGAGGTTGAAGTCTCACTAGTGTCCATATCGACTTCCCGTTGGTCTTCTGGCAAGAATTGTATCACACTTTGGATATATTGAGGATCATGCATGTATGCTTTGTTGTTGTATATCAATCCCATAGGCAATTGAGTAGTGCTAGAGTCTTGTAAGTATCGTATGATCTCACAAGTTCATCACATGAAGCTAAGAAGGACCAAAGACCCAAGGTAGAGATCGGGCAAATGGCACACCACAGAATGTAACGCCCTAAAATCTCATCACTAGATAAGACTTTAGAGTGTTAATCTCTTTACACTCTTCTTCTTCTTTCCCTTACATAAGACCCTTTGTAGCAGAATATTATAAAAAGGTCCTTAATTTTCTTTTATAAAATTCTTACATTTACTTAGCTCATTCATTGTCATTTATACTTGTAATTAAAACCAACTTCTAATCTAAACCATTACCATGTGTTGCAAAATCTAACTTCTAAATCATTAGCATTATAGTGGAAGGAAAACTAGTCACTTAAAATAAAATCCTTTCAATTAACTTCTCATAATCAAATGGAGGTCAAACTTTCAAACTTCATTAACATATCAATCCTCAACATGGGTTCATACACATAAACTGAAATAAATAGTTTGAACATATAACTAAAAAATAAATGACATAAACTGAGTCCTCTAATCCATCTTCTCTTTGTATTAAGTCATGTCTCAATGCTCCATGGACTCACCTGCTAATAATATATATACATAGAGCTAATCTAAAAAAACAACGTTATGGATGGGTGAGTCCGTAGTTCACAAGTAATAACATGAAGACTACAACAAAATATGAGTTAAGACTTAGCACGAATATTTTCAAAATAAACTTTATTTACTTTACTGAAAACATAAC
>JAOXJP010230100.1:0-10844 GCA_025762735.1 Platanus orientalis
AAGCAATACTTTCTACAAATTATATTCTTAATAAGATGTCTCATAAGAAAACTAATAAGACACCTTATGAATTATGAAAAAATTGAACACCTTCTTGTAAATTCTTAAAAGTGTAGGGGTGTTTAGCAAAGGTAATGGTCACTATCCCTAAAAACAGTAAGATAAGACCTAATATAGTTGATTGTATATTCATTAATTACGCACATAATAGTAGTGCATATTGGTTTCTTTTTCTATAAATTAGAAATTCCTGATATAAATGTTAACACCATTATTGAATCTAGAAATGCATAATTCTTTGAATATATATTTCCTTGTAATTATGCACAAAAGTCTATCTCTTAAAAGATCTTATGAAACTACGACTAACAACTCTAAAGACCAAGAAAGAGATGAAGTTGAACCTAGGCGCAGTAAAAGGATAAAAATGTCAAAATCGTTTAGTCTGGATTTTCTAACATATTAATTAGTTAGAAAATGAGCCTCAAAGTTTCAAGGAAGCAATGTCCACTCTTGAGATATGTCTTTGGAAAGAGGCTATCTGTAGTGAAATTGATTCTATATTACAAAACCATACATGGAAACTGGTGAATTCCACCAGCTAGTAAACCTCTTAAATATAAATGGATATTTAAAAGGAAATTGAAAGTTGATGGATCAATTGACAAATACAGGGCTAGACTTATTGTTAAGGGCTACAGGTAAAAGGAAGGTATAGACTACTTTGATACATAATCACCAATTACAATAATAACATCAATTCATATGTTAATAGTTATTACAACATTGCATAATCTAGAGATACATCAAATGGATGATAAAACGACATTCATAAATGGTGAATTGAATGAAGAAATTTTTATAGAACAATAAGAAGGGTTCATTATTCCTGGACAAGAAAAGAAAGTGTGTAGGCTTGTTAAATCACTTTATGGATTAAAGCAAGCTCCAAAACAATGACATGAACATTTTGACAATGTAATAATGTCAAATGGGTTTAAAATTAATGAATGTGATAAATGTATGTTAAAGATACCACAAGTGGATATGTCATTGTATGTCTCTATGTTGATGATATGCTCATTATAGGTAGTAATATGATATTATTAAACCTACCAAAAAGATGTTAACTAGCAAATTTGACATGAAAGATTTAGGTGTTGCAAATATGATACTAGGAATAAAGATTATTAGAACATCCGATGGACTTGTTTTGTCTCAATCTCACTATATTGAGAAAGTACTTAAAAAATTCAAAACTTATGATAACAATCCTGTAAGAACACTTATAGATGTAAATCTTCATCTAGCTAAAAAGAAAAGGCAATGACATATCTCAATTAGAGTATTCTTGAATAATAGGAAGTTTAATGTACATAATGAACTACACGCAACTGGATATAGCAAACACTGTTAGTAAGTTGAGTAGATACATAATTAACTTAGGGGTAGATTACTATAAGACATTAGTTAGGGTAATAAAGTTTTTGAGATACACCCTAACTATGGATTGTATTACAACAAGTACACAGTTGTACTTGAAGGATATAGTGATGTGAACTGGACATCCAATTCAAAGGATACAAAATCTACAGGTGGATGTCTTTACACATGGTGGTGTAGCTGTATTTTGGAAATCATCTAAACAAACTTGCATTGCTAAGTTTATAATGAAATCTGAATTTATTGTATTGGATAAAACAGAATAAAAAGTTGAGTGGCTTTGTCATTTCTTAGAAGATATTCTAATGTAGTCAAAACGTGTGCCTGCTATCTGTATACATTGTGACAGCCAATCAACAATTGGTAAGGCACAACGTCATATGTATAATGGTAAGTCTCCACATATTTGTTGTATACACAATGCCATAAAGTAGTTAATCTTGCATGGAATTATTTCCATTATTACACAAAGTAAAAGATAATATTGTGGATCCATTAACTAATTAAAGGTTTGACTAGGGATCAAGTAAATTGCTCATTGAGAAGAATAAGTTTAAAGCCGATGTCTTAAAAATTGTCATAATGGCAACCCCATCTAGTTGACTAAAGATCCCAAGATCTATGTTCAAAGGAAAAACTGAGTTGTGTGTTACTTACTAGTATCATTATAGAGAAAACTTCTCCTACCCACTTCAATGATGAAATAGTGATATTTGCAACGAAAATTAGAGTAAGTTATGCTTTTAATAATTTTTATACCTTAGAAATCCAAGTAGAGTATGGCAAGATACTCTTAATAGGAATCACCAACATGAGTGTGAAGGGACCGCTTCTATGAGAATTGTAAGGTTAAATTCTCTAAAACACTCATGAAATCAAGGAGTTATTCAAGGCCAAAATGAACACAATCATGAGAATTAAGTGTATCTGGAAAGAAGCTTTGTGAATTTTATTGTCTTGGTTTACACAAACAGTTGAATAGTTCAAGACATGTTCACTGGTTAGCTCGTAAATTCGATAGTATTTCATAAAGGAAGGTTCAAAGCCATAAGATACCTCTCCTTATACAACAATTTTTGAAAACTACTCTCTTTATGTGTTTGTATCTGCATTTTCATTTGCATTGTTATCAACCAATTTCGTTCATGTGGGGGATTGTTAGAAACAATTTTGTAAAATGACTGTTTGGTCATCTTTGAGCCAAAATAAAAGTGAGACCCATAAGGTGTTTGAGGTGAGTTCACATGGGATTGTGTTCACCTCTATGAGGAGATAATGCCATATGGTTGGTTGCTCAAAATTGTTAATGGGTGAATGAGAAATTGTCTCCAAAAGTGCCCAGTTGAACACTGGTTAAAGGGTGTAAAATTTGAATGGTTCCACATTGGTTAACCCATAAAACTTTGAAGGTTTATATACATCTTCATTGAAAATACATTTGGTCCCCAAGGGACACCACAATTTTGTGGAAGGGGGAGGACCTAGCCAACATGGGCCAAGCCCAAATAAACATGCACCGAGCCAGGGTGGGTTGGGGGTGTGGGTGGTTTATGAGTAAAATAATTTTATCATTATTTTTTTCTCCCCTGTGGGTAGGGCTGTCAATGGATCGAATACAAATCGGATATAGGCATAACGTATATGAATTTGTTTATTTAATTGAATATCGGATTGGTGTCTAATATTTTTCAGATATTTACTAAAACAATAAAGACCTAGGAATTATAAAGATACAAGACGATTGATAGATCAATGAGAGAATGGGGAACTGGCTACTAGGAGCTTTCTTTCATTCAAATTAGGAATGGGGGATGAGAAATGGGTTAAGGTAATAGTTATGGTATTCTTATGTTGTATTCTACATAACATTATAATGTCCTACAACATTATAATAAAAATATTAATTATATATTAATTTCAATGGAATCAAATATTTAGTCAAATAATTGAATTGGATATATATTCATTCGAATAGAATATTAGTGGATCAAACAAGAATCAAACACGGATAATAATCAGATAGTTGATAGTCCTACCCGTTGGCCTGTATATTCAGGTGATTTTACCCTTTTACCCTCTTGATTGTTCCAAACCGAACATACATAAATGTGTCTGTTTGATCTCCTTTTTTCCCTCGTGTCTATTCCAAATAAACATAGATGTATTTATTCATTCACATTGTTTTGCACTCATGTCTATTCCAAATAATCATAAGTTATGCCTCCATATCTGTTCTGAACAGTCATGAATGGTCTATGAATATTCCGTCCTTCTTGTATTTCAAGGATCCAAAATATTAAGCATAATAACGTCTTTGTAAGAGGGAGAAAAAAATTGTTTGGTTTGCTAGGCACACAGATTGCAGTGCTTCTTCTATATGTATTCGATCATTGTATCGTGGGAGGCAGGCGTCCAAAAAGTTCGTAAGCACCACTGCAAGGGGTAAAATCTATCTTAAGGACATAGTGTCAAACACTAGCCTTGATCAATTGCTCTTTCTAATTTTTTAAATAATCCGGTTTGTAAGTCATTTCTGTTCATTATATTTTCAAGACCTTTAGTTATATGAAATAAATACTTGTTTTTTACAAAATCACATATCGTTAGATATAGAATAATAGAAATTCCTTCTAAGAATCCTAGAATTTCTATTGGATCCCTAATTATTAGTAGTTGATTAATTTTCATGAATGGATTGGTTTCCTTTGTCCTTGATCTAACGTTTTCTTAAGGATTTAGTGATTTTACAACAAGTATGAGGAATTCTCTCTTTAAAAACCTTTAATCTATATTTTGATCCATGTTTAATAAAAAAAATCAATTGGAGATTGAGATTGCTTTGGTGAATTGGGAGTGAAGCATCATAGTTTCATTGAATTTTATTGTTTGTTCATGGATCTCTATTGTTCTATCCATGATCCATACTTGTTAGTCATGAAGTCTCTATTGTATGATTAAATCCAATGAACTCCTTTATTTCCCTAATTTACTCCATAAAATGTCATGTTTTCAATTAATATATCAAAGTATATTAATGAATTGCATCCTTGCATAAGCCTATCATGGAGATGTTTGATTATATATCATCAGTAATTGTTCATAACTCTTTAATATGAATAATTCATCTAATGATTGCTTATAAGATATCCTTGAATTTGATTATCTCCTTAATACATCAATGAAAAGTACTTATAAGATTATTGTTCTCATATGATTCATTGTGATTAAGCATCCTATTAATCATTGTAAATCTATTGATGCATGTATCTTCCTAATTTCGATATCTTACTGACCTTTGTGCTTGTAAATGCTTTAATCTATCATGACCGTATGATCAATACATGTACTATCTCAAAGATCTACATTAAGATCACATGACACTACAACTATATGATGAGAAATGAAAAGTATAAGACATGGTCACAAGAATTAAATGATTGAAAGTAAGAATCGAGAAGTAAAGTCAAGTTATAAGCATAACATATAATAAGAAAGTGAGAAGATAAAAGAGCCTGTCATTGAGGGTTAAATGATGGCATAAGATCCTATCATTGAGAGTTAATCAATAACAAGATCCCACCATTGGAGGTTAACTGATGGCATAAGATCCTATTATTGGAAGTTAATCAGTAACAAGATCCCGCCATTGGAGGTTAATTGATGGCATAAGATCCTATCATTGAGAATTAATCAATGACAAGATCCTATCATTGGGAGTTAACCAATGACTAAGATCCCACCACTGGGGGTTAAATGATGGTACAAGAAAGAGTAAAAGAATGAAAATGCATAAGTTGAAAAAGTAATGAATGTGAAAGAAAATGAAAGAAGTGATGAGATTAACTCATACAAGAAAAAAAAAAGGAATGAAAACTGAAATCACAAAAAAGTACATGAAAACCTAAGAAAGAAAGACAAAAACTTACGTGAATAAAGTGAAAAGTAAAGTGATTGGTTCAGACAAATAAATTGTAACTATATGACAAAGAAGTAAAGTAAAAGAAAAAAGAAAAGACTATATCACGATTGACATGTAAAGCGTACAAGATGAAAGAAGACTAAGACTATAAATGGAAAGATGAACAAGAAGAACGTACGCAAAAAAAGCTTACATGAAAGTTTATATATTAATCAATATGACTCTTCATATGTTGTTAACCTCAATTTGTGACTTCAATTTAAACATTTATATTTTGAATGTATCATGTTATGCATATTTCCATTTCAAGTCTTTTTTGTATAATTACTTGTTGAGCTTGTCAAACTCACCCAAATTGACAACCCATGGATTGAGCTATGGTAGAGACCAGATTATTTGGATGTCTATCCATGGGAGGCACCAATTTCCAAATAAAGTGAACATATGAAAGAGAAAAAGAGATTTTTAATTTAGTTATTTTATTCCTTGAAAGTTGTAATAATGTTACTTTACATTTGTGCTTTTATGAAGCACCTTATGGGGATGATGTACCTTTATGTTTTACCTTTGATAATTGATTAGAATGTGATACCATTACTTTTATGTTGATATCATCGTATATTGTTTTGATCATGGTGGACTTGATCTCCTACTTGATGATGGAAATAATTATGGTGTGATGAATTAGAGTATAAGCATTCTGATGTGTAACATTGTAAGAATATGAATGTTTTACTTTAATTCCGCTATACATAGTGGTAAAGATGTGAATGAATATGAATGTTTTAAGTTTTCATTGCAGTTGTAAAGGATATTAAATAGACTGAATGAGATGTAATTGCAAAGATAAAGAAAGTAAAGCAAGAAATGGAAAAGAAAGAAATGTCAACAAGAGCTTTGGATATATCAATTCCAAGCATTAAGAATCATAAGTGAGTCTCGGGGTGTACTTTAGTTTATTCAAGGTCAAGTCTAACCATTGTTGCGATCCGGGTTATGTGTTCCCTGACCCAATTTGAAAACCAGCTAGCTCAAGTTGTGTGTGTGTGTGTGTGTGTGTGTGTGTGTACGCATCAATAAAAGTTGGTATCAGATCTCACGTATCCATGTAAAAATGGGATCAAACCAATATAGTTCCTTCACTGATTTAGTCTTTCATCTTGAACTGGTGTGAAATCCTGTCTCATTTAGGAATAATACCACTTTAGAAATTTAATGTTCATTATTGATTGTATTTATTTGCCATTTGAATAGTGTAGGAGATATGAACCACTTGAATAACCCTTCTTCATGACATATGGTTAAAACTTTTCTCCTTTTTTTTTTTTTTTTTTTTGGAGATGGGTGTTCTAGCCATTAGTACAAGGTCCCAATTGACCTTACCTTGACTTTTCTATTGTAAGCATGGCTATGCGAGCTTATTATCGTTGTAAGCTCTATTGTGTCTTCAAATGAGTTTCATCAAGTCCTTCAAGCTTTACTAGTCACACTTTGGCACTTTTTTCTTTATTTAGATTTTATTGGATTTATTGAGACTTAAAGTGAAGGGATTTGGATTTCAATGAGAAGGTCTAATTCTAGCTCCAAAGACTAGATAATATGGTGTCACCTGTGTTTGAGTCCTATATAAGGTCTTGTATGCCCAAGGAGCTTCTAGTAACCTTTCATGCCAATCTCTCTTGTTCTTGGAGACAGTTTTCTTGAGGATCTTTACTAAAGTTTTTTTGAAGTGGTTAAATTTGATATTATATTTTTCATAAGATTCTAGATTTATGAGCTCACAAAAGGTTGCTCATTATCTCTGATGATTCTATCAAGAATTTTGAATCGATATATAATGCTAGTGCACTCATCTTCATAGGCACGTTAGTATTTTGGCACTTTCTCTTTACTTATTTTCCGTTGTGTGTTAATTTATTTTAACAAAATACTAGGGCATTTAAAGTCTTTTGTAAAAGAAGAGAGAAAAAAGAGATGAGGACCAATATGTAATTGTTCTAGCGATGGTCCTCACCATTTTTATTCTCTTTCTTCTTCTACATTGTTATTTATCTTCCAACTGCATCTACATAGCCCCTTTTAATATTCCTTTTGGTCTTCTCCAATAAAAGCCATGGTGAAAAACTTCTTCTTCTTTGTTCTACTTCAAAAGGAAATGCAAGAAAAGGCAATGAAAATGTGGCTGGATGCAATATGGGAGAATGGGGTTTTCTGCAGAAACATTGAAGAGAGTCAAATATTTTCCCCCCTTTCTAGTTCTTAGTAAAACAATTTTAACTAAACACTCAATAACCTAAATATTCCAAGATTTCCCATTGATTATGAGTTATTCTTTCTCATGGATCCATCTTCGTCGTCTTTCTCTTCCTTCCTCTTTTCTTCCACCTCAAATGGACTGCAAATCATTCCCATAAATCCATCTTTATCATCCTTCTTTTCCTTCTCCCTCTTCTATTCCACCTCAAACAGACTACAAATCATGCACTATAAAACAAAGGTGGTCTCTTTCAATCGCCACTGCAGGGGAAAAAGAAAAGAAAAACCAGAAATGACAAATATTCAAACTAAGTTGACATCAATCATGAATCATGAGAGAAAAATATTTTCAATTGTTATCAATGTGTGGTCCTTTGTAGAGTAGAAGAGTTGTAATGAAGTTATTGTGGGAAGAAACAAAGAGGGAAAAGTGGAGAGAAGAAATATAACAATGAGACTTAGTTTCTTGTTTTATGGAGGAAATATGGAGAAGGTAGATGAGAGAATCTAAAATGACTAAAATTCCCATCTTTTTATTTTGAAAAAAAAATTAATAATGGTTAGTCTTTGTCTAACAACATTTGGACATAATGCTAACGTGCCTATAATATATATAAAAACAACAACAAATAGCCTTATCCCAACTATTTGGGGTTGGAAACACAAATCCTATTCCACCATTCCGCTCTATTTTCGGTCATATATATATATATTGTCGCATGAAGAAGTTTAGTTGGTCAATGCTTGAGATTGTTGTGTAATTGGTAGACTCGACATATTTTAGCAAATTTGAGGTAGTTGGTGGCCAAGGTCGCCCATCAATACCCTAACCTCTTCAATTACATGTTCTAATATGAATCCTCAAAAAAGCTTGATTAGTTCTTTTGCCCTATCATAGTATGGGATGAGATTGGGCTTCTTAACGTTGTATCCTCTATTGAGCTACTTGATGATGCATGTATCTCTAAAGTGTTTTCCAATCCTACGATCAAGGCTTCATATTCGACCTCGTTGTTGAAACATCCTTGACTGAGTTATAAAGAATACAATATTATATATTTGTCTATAGAGACAAAGACTATGGCAATGTCGGAGTCCTTTTCTTTGATGTCCTCTATTCGCTTTCAATTAAGACTTTTGTTGGATCCATTAAAGTAAATTTCCCATGGATAGAAGGTTTTAACATAAAGGAGAATCAGCAAGCACATGGTGTGCAGTCAAGAAGTCCGCTAAGGCTTGACTTTTTATTATGTGCTAAGGGATAAAGTAGATGTCGAATTCTGACAATAACACTATCCACTTGGCAAGCCTTCCTTGGAATGTCATCAGCTAATTTATAATGTACTTAAGAGGATTCTCTATTGAAACTAAATGCACTATATGGGTGAGAAGATAATGAGGTAGTTTTTGTATGATGAATATTGGTGTCAAGCCTTTCTTTCAATTGGATTTCTTTTATGCCCCTACTAGAGTCCTACACATATAGTAGACAGCCATTTCCTTTCTGATGGAGGGCAGGTCGCATTAGCTTACATGGAACAATGGGACAGGAGGAAGAAGCCCAAGCCATGGGCTTAAGTTGTTTTGGGTTGGGTTGGTGGTTGCCCCTTTGACCCGGTTCTTAGCTCATGGGTTGAGCCATGAAACAAATTTTTAGTGGAGTTTGATGGAGGAGTTCAAAGGTCTCATAGTTTTTTTGTTACTCTTCTAGAAGCTTTTGACTAGTAATCTTGGAACTAGAAGGAATTTTGGAAAAAAAAAAAAAGGGTTAGTTACATGGGAAATTCTCTTTTATGTTTTCTAGCTATTTAGGATATGTTTATTTGGTTTTTCATGAAAAGCAATAGATGCTCTAGTTAGTGGGTTTCATATAGATTTTCTCCCCTTAGTCTCTATATAAGGGCTGTTCTTATGTGTAATGGGACTTTTGCAACAACTATGAAAGCTTTCTCTTCTTGGTGGTTCTCTTTGGTGTAACAAGACCACAAGTTGTGGGTGTTTTTGGCATGAAGAATTTCAGTCCAAGAGTGACATCTCCTTGGGTCCCTTCGATGATTTTTCTTCTTCATCTTTGTAACTTGTCTTTATCTTTTTTTGGTGTCAGAAAAAGCCCTCAACTTCTTGTAGTTGTGTGTGTTTTCATTCCCTTAAATGAGCCCTCAACTTCTTATAGTTGTGTGTACTTACATTTCCTTGAATGAGCTCTCAATTTCTTGTGGTTAAGTGTGCTTGTATTCCCATCAACAGAGCCAAGTACAAATTCATTGGTGTAGATAAAATTCTATAAAATCATCTGTGTGGATAAAATTCTTTGAATTCATTTGTGCGGATAAAACTCCCCAAATGAATCTGTGGAGATAAATCTGTCTGATTTCACATGCTACATTTCCCATGCATCGTGCATGTCTTAGTGCCACTTCCAGGCTGTGTCACTTTCCTTTATGATTTTGTTGGGCCAGCAGTGGTGTAAGTGATGTGTCCAGAGCTGCTATATACAAGATCAATGACTCTCCTTCAATGGGGCTTATGATGACTAGTTTATTATTTTATGTGGGAAACTATTCTTCTCCAGATTTAGATTTTCGAGTATGTTAATTGCATATCTTTCCATATGGGGGAAGGAGAAACACCTCTTATTAAGGCTATACATGGACTTAAAACAAAAACAAGAAGAAATATATGAAGGTATATGAGATTTTTTTGAGAGCATTCATTTATGATATACTCATATGGAGAGAAATCAATTTATATAAGGGATATATCACCTTGACAAGGCCATTCTTCTTGATTGATGTTTCTTCCTTGCAGTTGGTTGTGAACCTGGAGTTTCAAAAAGAGTTGCAAAACTCTTCCAATTTTAGGAAAAGATTTCAAATGAGACAAAAATAGGTCCTTCCATTATGTACAAAGTTTCTTATTCATATGAAAAATGTCATAGGTAATGGAGTCGTTTAAGGAGTCTTTATGTGATCACTTTCTTTCCTTGGTCTTTAGAGGCTAACCCTTAATTCTAACTACTTGTGGTACATTTACAAACCTTAAACTATTCCCATGAATAGAATTGGGCTGCCACGATTAGCTTATTTTGTATATGACCCCTCATTCTGCACAAAGGATTGGGAATGTTCCCCTTAACTAATGCTAACCACCACCTCCTGTCGGGGGTGGGCACATCAGCACTGAAAAGTGATATGCACCCCCCCCCCCCAAAAAAAAAGTGTAAATC
>JAOXJP010230101.1:0-10844 GCA_025762735.1 Platanus orientalis
GTGGGCCTATTTGGTCCACACAACTAAAAGCCCATAATGCACACACATATAATACATGATTCATACATGATTCATTTTGAATCTTATATTATATATACTTCAAATATAATAGATAGTCAATCATCCCCCTCTATAGGATAATGCTTAAAACCTTGTGGTGTGCTCTTCCAAAATAGCTCTTAGCAATTATATTTTTTATTCTGACTGCCTATCAAATTTTCACCAGCAAACAACCTTCTATTTTTTAAGGAAGCTAACAATGTTGCTGATTCCATTTGTTCTCCACTTTTTCCCCTTTGTTTAATCCGGAAAATTACCGCCAATGATGAATGGCTGTGAATATGCCACATGGCGATATTGTTGAGTAATGCGGTGCTCCCTGATGGTTCAGTCTCCAAGATATTGGCTGAAGTGCTGATTATCTATGTTCTCAAGTCTAGCTTTATTGCTGAATGGGAAGTTGTTTACTTTGGTAGTTGTTGCTTTCAGTAAAATGTCATTTACTCTTTTTTCTATTCTTGTGTAAGCTGCAGTATAAATTTAATTCAAATCAATGAATAAAAGTAGACAAGTCAATAGAAAACAAGAGAGAATTACAACTCGTTTAGAAGTATCTTCTTCTTCTCTTTTATACATTATTTTTTTGGTTCCTCAACTCTTCTCCAGGTCCTATCTTCATACAAAGGGTATCAAATACCCCAACAAATCTAAACCTTCCATTTGAATTCCACTAGCCGTATTGAGTAATTGCATTTCTTGATTATACACTATTCCTTTCTCAGAGCTTTAGACCAAGATCTTTCAAATGGCTTGTCGTATGGTCATCAACCTTTTCTCTTTCTTATCATCTATCATGAGGACTCATCACTATTAATATGAGGTAGTGGTTTGTTTCTTCAACTAGCTTTTCTTGCTCTAACTGTATGGAGGATTCAATTAAAGCCAAAATTCTTGTCAGCTGTTCAAATTTGTTTATGTCAATAAATTGAATGGGTCCAAATCTTCTTTCATAGAATAGTGCTTCTAACTGTGTTTGATTCAACCACAAATGGCATTTTGTTTGCCCATACAATCTCACTTTAGAGAATCATAAACTGATGGACAGATTATGGAACACAACAATGTGAATGGATTAAATTCCTTCAAAGCAAAGCTCTATAATGGTATTTTGAACCTTAAATAATGATGATAACACCTTTTTGCTATCAACCATGAGCTCTATAGGGAGAACACCTTGTGAATTTGTTACTTCTCTTGCAAAGCTACTAATTGATACTTATGTGTATATCATGTCATCATTTGATTTTCTAAAGGTTTTAAGCATGCTATAGAAAGGTCATTACCTAGTATTGGTGCCATAACTACGAGATGCTGGGAGAATTGAACTGGAGATAGACCTAACATTTGGCTTTTTTTGCACAAAGTGACTACTCATGAGACTCGAACTTTTCACATTGGTAGCCAGAGTCATTACCATTGCACCAAAGCCCCTATTACTAGGAGATAAAGAGTCAATGAAAAGAAAACAAGGATGAATTGGAACATGAGATGAATGATGTTCCACCCCAATATCTATTAAAACCCTTCATGCTAGGAACCCATTTATATGGACAGTTATGTATAGTAGCTTGAGGTACCGGATCATTTTCTCAACTAGTTTTTTTTTTAATTTGTCTACACAATTTTCTTTGCCCAAAATAGAAACAACATTCTTTTTGTTTCTTCTTTAGGGGACTCTTCCCAAGGATTGAAAACAATTTGCATTTCCCCAAAGCTTCTTAAATATCACCATTCATTTATTTGGATTGACTAGGCTTGGCCTAAAAATTCCTAGGTAGGGTATAAGCCACATTACATTCCATGGCTCTCAGAGGAAGAGAACCATATTGGATTTTCTCTAAGGAAGTCAACATTATCAAATGTAATCTCTAGATCCACTAAACTCTCCTTTCCATTAACCAATGCTTTAGCAATCACAAGCAAGTCCTCAATCAAAGATTCATTTCCTTCATTGTCATATCATTCATCCAATCATTATCTTTAGCCTTTTAGACTTCTGACTTGACCAAATTTAGGAATTTAACCTTCATATTTCCTTATAGAGTGTATTCATCTTAAAGCTTCCTAGTGGCCTCTTATTTCCATTGCCACCTCCCTTTTTGCGTCCTCCTTTATCTTCCAAAAAGGGAAAATATTTTTAAGAGTTGCTTCATGAGCGACTCATAAGAAACTTTCGATGGGCAAGCCTTATCCATCATACAATTAAAATTTTCCATATGGATTCTTAAGCCTTATGTTGTAATGGTCTCTAACATGTTATGAACCATCCATTAAGCATGGATTCTACTGGCATATGAAAGAAAGATCCATCTTCATGTTCCCTAGAAGATAATGAGTTTTTTCTTAAGTTTCCATATAACTCCTTCAAGGTTCCTATCAACAACACTATGTCTAAGCATTTGGTCATCTTATTGGGTATGCCAAAAGGAAGGTGTTAGTTCTAAATTGATTCTACCAAGTATGCCGGTGTCATATGACTTGCTTCCAAAATTTTTTTGTTAGTTTTATTGTGATGGGAATAGAATAGAAGTGAAACAATATGATAATAATTTCTACTCAGTCATGAATGGAGGAACAATTGTGGAACAAAACTTAGTTGCCAAGTGTACTTCAATCATGGAACGAGGTTTAGTTGCAAGTGATCATGTGAGTCACGGAATTCTAGTCATTCGTGAACTTCACTTCAATCACGATACACTAGTCAATCGCGATCAGCTTGTTTAGTCACAATTCAAGTCTCTGGTCGTGAATTTCTGGTTTCCAAGATTCATTGTCTTTTTCATTTTTAGAATCATGTTAACTGATTCATCTGAGCATAGAATGTGTTGTTTTCACATTTCTTGAAGATAGTTAAGGCCTCCTAATAACGTGCAAAGGATTGTGATCAAGTTAAATTTGGGATACAATCTAGCTCAGGTAAAACACTTATCTCTCTACAGACTTGCACTCTCTAGTAGAGATAAATGAGCCTTGATATTTTCTTAAAGTCCAAGATTCATTAAGTTCACTTCTATAGAAAATTCAGCAATATAACATTAATATCAGAAGTTTTTTTAAACAGAATTCACTCAAGAGATTAAGGTGAGCTCTCACAAAGAGAATACCAAATTTCAAGATGATGATATTCCGATGAATCAAGGCAATCTCTTTCAATAGAGTGCGGATCCAAAAGAGTATAAGATTCAAGAATTCACAGCTATCGGATGTACTCTTCCCAAGAAAGAGAACCAATTTCAAGAATCACATAGTAATGATGAAGCAAAAGAGAAGAAAAAAGGAAAGATGATGAAGACACGCAATGGTAGAGTAGATTGTTCTCTTTTCTTCTTTAAAGATTTGACTCTGGAAATCATTGGAACCAAGCATAATACCTTCGTCTTCCTCCATTCTTTTCTTTTCTTTTAAATTGTAAAACTCTTCAATAAGCTCACGATTGTCCTTTTTATAGGGAAAGAGAGAGACATGTGGCAACCCTAACTAGGGGAAGAGAGAAACGTGTGGCAACACTAGCCTACTCCTGCACGTCTCTAAGCAACTATGGAAAGTGGAAAAAGGTTAGTGTCACCACTCCCTGAAGTCTTAAGGATGCTCTATTTCTATTTTCAGAAATAGGTTTTTGCAGGCCCTTCTTATTTTTAAAATAGTTCAACACTTCTTTGATCCCAGGCAATGAGTCAAACAAAGCGAGTGAATTTTGGTCATCTGATCAGCCACCAAAAAAGAATCAAGCAATTTGAAGGAGAGTGTCTATCCATCATCGAGTTCTTTCTACCTATTTTAATTATAGAAATTAACTTTAAGAATAAATAATTGTAGACAAAAAAAAAATTAAGATGAGAAAATAAAAACTTCATTAATCAAATGAGGTACATAGAGTGGATGAAAATGATAAAGAAAAGCATATCATACAACTAGGTAAAGATCATAGACACTAAGGCTGTAATATGAAACCGATTCAGCCAGAAAGAATAAAGGAGGAAGAAGAAAGAAGTAATATATAAATAAAAAAAAAGAATAGGAAGAAGAAAACTTTTCCATCTCTTTCTCTCTCTCTCTTTCTCTCTGCCAGATTTTAAAGCCGTAGCCGACACTCCTTCTTACTGAAGACGATAAAGAAGAAATGAAAATGACACGATTATATGTTTTATATGTTAAAAGATAAAGCCACCCAAAATTTTAACACGTGATATTTGACCACTTAGCGTCATTTCCAGATATCTTAACAATTAACATGTGATATTTGACCACTAAACGCTATCTCATTTCATTTCCAGATTTTTAAATCCCCGAATTTAAACTTGTGATATTTGACACTTAGCACCATTTCATTTCATTTCTCGATTTTAAACACCGGGATCGGCTTTCCAACTCGATCCCATATTCAACTGAAACGCAATTTCGATATTGAAATCACAACCCGTATAATGCACCAAATGCATCACATTTTAGTCCAAATCATGATCTAAAAGCAGATCACGATCCAAAATTGCATGCCGAACACACCCTAATAGTAATGGAAATGCTTGACACTATTAGAAGCACAACAAATTATGGCGAAAGCTATGCTACTGTCTCTTTACCTGGTCAATCAAAACAGCAATGGTTAACAAACTAAATAAAGGAGGAAATTAAACAATCGTCGTAGATGAAACTAGGGATTGAAATGAGTCAAATTCAATGTGGATAGTAGTAGTATATCCGAATTCGGCTCATTTATTTTTCATGTATATTCTAATTCGATTATTATCTAAACAGTTTTTTAAATAGCATGTTCGAATTCGTATTTGTTAAGTTTATCGGATATCGAATACTAATTGGATATTTTATTAACATTTATCTAGATATTAAAATTTTTAAAACTTTTTATATGATAGAAAGATAAGGTTTAGTGTAGATCGTTGGATTCGTTTTGATCCAATGGTCTACACTCATTTTCTATATATATTATATATAGATTTATTATATTAACCAAATATCAAATAATAGTCGGATACGGATAATCGGTTGGATATTTAATCGGATTCGGATATTTCCGTAACAGATATGTTTATCCATTATTGGTTCATTTATAATTGGATTTTTTTAATTGAAACAGATATCTGTATTTGCTTCAAATGAAGACGAAAATAAACCGGAGAAAGATAATAATCGGACACTTGCATCCCTAAGTGAAACGGCTGGCAGACTAAGGTCTTAGAGGAGGAATTGAATCAAGTCTTGAAAGGAAAAAAGGTTAGGCTCCATGGAGGAGGAATAACTAATCGAAATTACCTTTACAATCAATCGCATGCCATGCGTCATTTTCTATTTAGATAAATACATACCACTGGTTGAGATTGTAATTCGTTGCTGTAAATATTTCATATAGTTGTTGATGCTTTGTCGTGCCTAAAATTGAACTTCTATGAAAATGATAATTTGCAACATTACTAAAAGCTCTGGAGCTACTCTCCACTAATGATAAACCACTCGATATAACTTTCAGATTAAATCAAAGTAGATGTTCAAAGGTCTGAGTAACAGTAGTTACAAAAGGAATACGAATTATTACACAGATTACATGCAGATAACAAACTAGAATTGAAGTACAACTAAAGCCCAGTTCCCTATATGGAACTTATCAGGATTCATCATCAAGATAAATTTCCGAATCCCAAAAACTTCATAACCAACCTGCAAATGTTCCATTCACAGAGAGAACATAGATCTGTAGCTACACTTTGTACATGGCAAGGTGAGGTGGTGGGGGAAGATGATTATCTGGCCTGATTTTCACCGTCTTCTGAAATGTTGAACAAGAACTGCGGCAGAGACGCAATTCGAGGGAGATGAAGCAGCAGATCCCCGAGTGAGTCTTTCCTTGACATAGCCGGGCCGTGTTTACAGCCAGACATATCGTTAGACTCCCCTTCAGCTACCGGAAGTTCAGCCATTAAATTAGTTTCACGCTTTAAGTTAGAGGCAGAGCTAGGTTGACCGTCCTTGCCATTATCAGGTCCATTCAGGCTACTTTCATCCTTAACATGCGAATTTTGAACTGTGGCAGGATCTTTCTGTAGCAGACAGCAAAGAGAATTGACTCTTGACATGAGGGACTGCTCATCAGAGGCTGCTGTAGGTTGGGATTCATTGAGTAGGTATTGTGCAATCTCCTCCAGCATGTCCACGTTCTGTAATTCTTCACCAATGAAAAGTGGATTGCCAGAGGTCATCTGTTCGGATAAGCAATGTCCAATGTGGTTTACCAGATCACTCATAGACATGGATGGATGGAGACCAGGCACTTTAAACTGATCCCAATGAGTGAGCAGCCCCTTTGATTCCTCAGCTTCATTGCTTCCATTTTCTTCAATTGCACGGGTGTCCATAACTAATATTATAATGAAATCAGACTCAGTAAAATTGCTGAGAAGAATTAATCTCAATCCACCAGCAGACACATAAAACTCAATAGATGCCAAATTATAACTCAAAAGTAAAAACAGTCCAAATTTTACTCTTGCACTACTGTTTGGGTCATAATAACAGTTTTGAAAGCCATGATTCATCATCATTAGCAATAGAAACAGTTGAAACCAAGATAAGTCTGTAAAGAAACACTTTCTGACCAATACTTACGGCCACAAATTCAGTTTGATTGTTTCTTACCAAAAATAATAATAATAAAAATAATGTGATTGTCAGCTATGTAAAATGCACATGGTCTGTATGTTTGAACCATAAGGCATGCATATATAAATGCCTAGAGTTGCTAACAAATACAACCATATGCGACTTAAGGTTATGAAAATATCTGGTAATGCTTCACCAAGGAGGGTTTCTTCTTCTTTTTTTTTCTTTTTTTTTTTTTAACTAATTGAGTTCACCAAGGAGATTTGTCAACCTAGGGCACTCTCTTGCTCTAGTTTTGCGAATTCATATTTTGGAAGCAGGAGATTAGCTAGTTCAGGTAGCTATCTCGACAGATTCACATTCCTATCTCAGCATACTAACACCACTATCCCATGCAGTTTCTTCTTTTTATAATGTTTTTTCCTCTTCATTCTTTATTGGTCACAGAGAAGTAATAGAAAACTAAATAAAAATAATAATAATAATAAAGATATATTGTGGGGTTTTAACATATTTTGAGTTTTGGAAAACAATGTGTAAAGCTTCAGCTTAAATTTGCTAGACAGTTCATTTTCAACATGAAGAACTACTCTCTACCTATCAATTGATCATAACAAGCATCACAACCTTTAAATCACAATGCATGACTTCTCAATGAGAAAGAGGATTTATTTCACCAATTAATGACTGATGGTAGTACTATAGATATTGATGGGACAATAACAAAATATATTATTCATCAGGATAGTGTATAACTTTTTTAAATCAACAAATACCAAGTAGCTAGAACCAATCCTTTCAACGGTTAAATGAAATGAAGCATGTTAATTTTGAGTAATTCACATATACCTATGATAGTGTAACCAATGGAATCATGTCATCTCTGATAAAAACTTATATAATCCACAAGACAATGACAAAAGCATGGTTAAGTATAAGTTTAAGATTCTTATCTCTAACAAGAATCCTACTAACCACTGTGTACTTTGCAAATCTAATGTCCTAGCACATCTAGTTCTATGATTTACTCATTTTTATTGAAGTTTGTTTGCTAAAGACAAATAATAAATTGATCCTGATAAAATATACTTCACTTGCCTATTTTTGTACCCACTATATAAGAAGAATGTTTGACCAATGACCACCAGTTATAGGGAAATGTTATTTTAGTAGTTCCACAAAAGCAACTCAGTAGAGCATTATCCCAACCAATTATGATAATCTACACAAATTGTGTTATGGCATTCCACTCTATCTAGGGCATCTTCCATTAAATCATAAGCACTAATGTCTTTCCTCACTACTTCAACCAAGTCACTTCTGGCTTTTCCCTCATCCTTTTAATGCTTGCACCCATATCACTTGGTGCAATCATTGGTTTCATTGCACATGACCAAACCATCTCAATCAATTTTCCCTTGTCTAGTCACCAATTGGTGCTACCCCTAAATTACCACAAATGCATTCATTTCTGTATATATCCTCATTAGATTTATCACTCATCCTAATCAACATCCTCATCCCAGCTAAAACTCAATTTATGTGTCTTGGTTGTTCAACATTCTACTTCATAAAGCATGTCTAGTCTTATAACCATCTTATAAAGTTTTACTTTCAATTAATATGGTATATGCATCAATCACACAACACTAAAAACATCTCTCCACTTCATCCACCCCTCTTAACTAGTAGAGGCAACATGCATGTCAAATTCCAAATTATGAGCATCTATACTGTCTTATTTCCAAAATATCACACACAAAAATCATCAATTTTTTTTTCCAAAGGCTATAGAAGAAGAATTCTCAACCCTTAAAATTTTATCCGGAATATCAGTAATATATTCGCACCAAATTTACATGCCAGGTCTACAGAAATACCTGAGCTGGGTGAAGGAGTTTCATGGGAGAAATGTTCTGGTACCCTACCAACAAGGTCATGTTGTTCACTCTTTGAGATAGGTGATTGACTGGCAGATGGTGATGCAGCATCTGGGAAACCAGAGAAGGAGGATGTATATTCACTGCTCAGTGGATCAGGTTCATCGCATTTGTCTTCATCTGGGTCCTCAAAAACAGAACTTCTGGGCTCAAAGTACAGAGACTCCAACACTAACTCTGGCTGGCGACTGAGCAAGTTCAGACGAGGATCGCACTGGATAAGTTTTTCAAAATGCTTGCTTAACAAGCCTTGTGGGCACTGCAGAAAATGTCGCCTACAACCACATATGTTAAGAATTCAATCAATATTACAGATTCAAAAACAAATCCACAGGAATCCAGCAAATGTCTTATGCATGTCAAATGGAACATCTATATTATATACTAAAAGCAAAGAAATCTGATGTGGCAGCTATCTTTGCTTCCCTTCATACATATACACCACACATGTGGGAAACTTTATTTCTTCCCCTAATTTTTTTCCTCTCCCCTCCTAGAAATCCTTTGTTATATCCTTGAATCCCTTCCTAATGTTTCTATATCTCTCTATCAATTCTCTTTCTCTCTTAAATATTCTTTAGTGCCAATCCATGTCTTTTCCTTTTTTATTTTCATTAAATAACTCAATAATCCCTATTATTTCATTTTATTATTTTTCTTAATTATAGTTAATGCTAATTTTATTGTCTTAAATGTTTTGTACATATATGTCATGTTTTCTAATTTTTATTAAGAATTAAATTATTTTTATTTTTATTTTTATTCTTAATTGGATCCTAACTTACATTCTCCAATTTATTTTTAATTAATTAAGAAATAATGTATTACTTAATTAGAGCAAGTATTGACATTGTTGCCTGAGTTAAGGTAGATCCTCTTAAATCTTCTATAACGGTTGGTTTGGTTCTTTGATGTTCTCCAATTATAACTTACCAATCAATCATTACTTATTAACGAGAAACAAAATTTGAAATGGTAAGGAACCGAATTGATTATTGCAGCTAGCGAGTGCCATGGTTTCATTCTAATTTTTGTAAGACAACGGTCTGGGTACTCTTAACTTAAATACCGAATCAAAGTCAAGAGAATGAAGCATATAAAAGTAGAGGAGAAGCTCAGTTTTAGGTAGAAGAGAAGAAGAAAAGTGGATTTTGAGGCTTACATTTTTGTTTTTATCCATTTTTGTTTCTATTTATTGCCGTGGTCCACCATTTCCATCAAAGATGTGAGTAATAGATTGTTTTTGTTCTATAATCAGTTCTTTTCTATAGCATAATAGCATTTTTTAAAGCAGTGTAGTGATTTATAGTGTGAATTCTATTTAAACTTTCTTATTTTCCTGATTTTTTTTTTCTTACAGACTAATGGGGTGTATTTGGATGGACATTCACATGGCTGAGGAATATTGATGAAAACTAACTCTCACTATCTTCATTTCGTTATTTTTTTTTTATTTTTTTCTTCTAGTTCTAAATTTTATGTGCAGTAAAAATTAAGCAAAAACCTAAAAGATGGGAGAGTCACAATAAATGATGAAACATGGATTGTTCTCCATAGCACGGATAATATGCAAGTGAGCCAAGTGGGGTCTCACAATAAATTGCACCATGCTCAATATACGGACTTGACTTGCATCCACTACATAAGCATTTTACAGCAAATTATATACATTAAGTGGGTCTAAGAATCACATTTTGAATGAGAGTTGTAGGAGTCACTTTATTTATCAAAACAAATGTTTGTGATTAAAATTTGACTGTAACTATGTATAAATGTGCCATAGATTGGCACGTGATGTGGTTGGATTCAAAACCATAAAAAATATATATATATTCAATAAAAAAATATGTATAAAAAAAGAGGTACCAAAGTTTTTGACACTCATTTATGTTCATTTTGCAACTAAGGTATCTTATTTTGGAACACAGTTAGTGAGGAGATCCATCACTAATGCAATTGCACTGCAAGTCAAAAAACCCTTATATTTGTGTTTCTGACCTATGGTAATCAAACTATAGACTTCTTCTCTATTAAATCGAATTTGAGTTTTTAACTCGTCTCCAAAAAAAGTAAATTGAAATTTTAGCGTAACATCAAATAAAATTCATGCTTTCACATTTCCTAATATTACTTTTCAACAAAAAATATAATCTTTAATTTATAATTCCATTTATAATGCCTCCTTTAATTTCTCCTCCCTCCGAAACACCTCACACTAATTATTTCACATCT
>JAOXJP010230102.1:0-10843 GCA_025762735.1 Platanus orientalis
AAGATAAAGTGTTTCAAGATGTTTCATGTACGTAAGTACTACATACAATGGATGTGACTTCAAAATTTAATGCCCTAGAAGATAAAGTGTTTCAAGCACATAGAACATAATCTCTATAAATAGTCATTGGTTTTACTCTTAAACTTCAAATCATTACAATTTTCATATCTTGTTCTTCCATGGCGTCTCATTTGAAAGGAGTAAAAAAAATCTACATTGATTGATGAAATGAGGAGAGCATTGTGTGAGTCTGAAAATGAGCATCCCTCTTCTAGTCAAAAAGATTTGCAACAATGGGTTCAACAAAAGTTTCATCTCTCCATCAGCCAATCAACAATATCAAACTCTTCAAAGGTCAGCAGAATATTTGTCAAATGAAATGAAAAATAGCAATGTTAAGAGGCACAAATCAGCAAAATATCATGAGTTAGAAAAATATTGTATGAATGGTTTCTCCAATATCAAGAGAAAATGAATATGACTGGAGAAATGATCTAGAACAAAGTAAAAGAGTTTTTGTAAAAAATGTATGGTAAAACTAATCCAAAATTTAACTTCTCAAGTGGTTGATTAGATCAGTTCAGGGCAAGACATGGAATTAAGTCTTACTGACGGTTTGGTGAAAGTGGTTCAGTTGTCATGGAGAACATTGAAAATGCTTTACTGGGAATACGAGCTAAACTAGATCAATTTCATTGGAAGGATATCTACAATATGGATGAAACAGGGTTATTGTATTGATTGGAAGCAGATCATTCACTTGCTACAAAACAATTGGAAGGATGCAAGATGGACAATGAGAGAATTACTATTGCTGTTTGTTGCAATGATGATGGTTTAGACAAAGTACCTCTTTGGGTTATTGGTAAGTATGTTAATCCTAGATGTTTTAAAAATGTGAACATAAGCAATCTTAATTGTCATTATTGAGCAAACAAGAGAGCATGGATGACTGGTTTACTTTTTCAAGAATTTGTTTGTTGGTTTAACAAGATAATGAATGGTAGAAAGGTTCTTGTAGTGGACAATTGCCCAGCCCATCCAAAGGTTATTGAAGGCTTGAGAAATATTGAACTATTTTTCTTGTCTCCTAATACAACATCAAAGATTCAACCATGTGATGCTGGGATTATTCGAGCACTAAAAATTCATTATCAACTTCATTTTTATTTTAGCATCTTGGAGGGCTACAAGGTAGGAGCAACAAATCCCAAAAAAAATTAACATATTGAATGTTATCAATTTTATTAATGTCGCTTGGAATACTGATGTGAAGACAACAACCATTACGAACTATTTTTCGGCATTGCAAGATCTGGTCAGATGAAGATATGGCTTCTGAACCACAAGTTGGTGAAGATGAAAGCATTCATGGATTACGTGAAGCTATTTTTAGTCTACGTTATAGAAATGTAATGGATGTTGAACACCTTTTGAATTATCCTAGTGAAAATGATACAGTGATGAAATCGCCTACTGATGAAGTGATTATTCAAGGGTTAATGAATACGCCTACCGATGATGATCATGATCCAGATGACAGTTGTGTTTTACTAACTGTTTCTCCAAAAGAGGCATTTCAAGGAGTAATAACCTTAAATATCTACTTGCTACAACATGAAAAAAATATACCAAATGTGGTGTATGCATTGCAAAATTTTAAGGATGAGGTTGAGTTTGGTTTAGGTACAAAGAAAAAGCAAACGACTTTAGACGCATATTTTGAGAAAGAACTTAATTGAGAAAACATAAGTTATCAAGTAAAAAGTTCCTTAATATTATGAATTTTTATGTGATATTTCTTTTATGTATTTAATCAATTATTAATTTATATATTCGTTGGGCCTTAAAGGATTTTTAAAAAATTATTATCTTATGCATTTAGCGATGTTATTAATTTAGTACACTGCCCCAAGTTGGAACTGGAAAATTTTATTATTTAAGCGAGGTTATTAATTTATCGAACATTCATTTATCGAGGTTTTTCTGTATATATATATATATATTCTCTTTAGGGTTTAGTATTGGTTTCATAGCAAAAAATTATAGTTATTTAGTCTTGATTTTATTGTTTACATTATTTTATTACAATCAAATGATAAGGATTCAAATCCACTAGTTTTCATACAAGGTCTTCTATGGTTTGACTCAAAGATGCCTAGTTATCTACAAAAATCTTATGTAAGGTAAAATCTAAGGTATGGTTCTTTTTACCTTTATAAACTTGAGCACATACAACATCAACAACAAATAGCCTTATCCAAGCTATTTGGGGTTGGCTACATGAATTTTGTTCCACCATTCCACTTTATTCAGGACCATATTGGCCATTAAATTATGAGCACCGTGATTCTTAGGTATTCTTTTTTCATGATTACTTGTGTATTGTTTTATATGTCATGATATTTTGGTACTTAAATAGTATAATTTTTAGGTTTGCATATTATTTTACTGTCTTTAATCATTTTATTGTATTGTAGTTGTACTTATTGGTAGTCACATATTAACCTATTATTTTTATTTCATTTCCTCATAATATTTTGTCTAATTGTTTAAAATTGCACACTATCTATATTAAGCGCACTAGGGAATAGGGATGTCCATATGGGAGGAATTAGTAGGTGATTGAGTTGCTGTTCTTTTTTTACTAATGGTGCTCAACTGGAGTATCAAAGCTCTATTACATGCTTATTTTTCTGGTTCTTCATTGATTGATTGGACTGGATTTCGCCTATACAACTGGTGGAATCTATTTCATTGTTAATGTGTATTCTCTTAGATTCTTATTTCTGATTTTATTGGTTGAAATCAGATTTACTGATTTTATTGGTTGAAATTAGATTTTATAATCTCAATTCTAATTCATTGATTGGAGTTCCAATTGGCTGATTTCACACTTCTTGATAAGACTATTCAACTATAAGCTACTGATTTGGTGGTTTACTGTTTGGAGAGTTATTGGATAGTAGTTCTATAGCTATTCTATTTACTTCCATTCTGTTATCATCATGGAATTACCTCTGTTATTCATCAACCAAATTATTCTAGTGTTATGTAGGACAAATGGGATCATGTATTTTGCCCTTGTTCTGCCTTACAAATTATTGTTGGAAAGAAAGAAGACAGTTTAATTTATTGTTTGTATTGTAAGTTTTTCCTCTTTTCAGGAACCCTTATGTTGCCTTGCTAGTAATTTCTTAAAAAATTCACATTCATTCAATAAGTCATTACTCAAGAAATGTAATGAGTTAGCTGCTAAAATGAGTTCAAACAGTATTTAAATTCTTATATGCCACTGAAAAAAACAAAAAAACAAAGAAAAAACAAAAACTTCATATCTTTGGATGTTAAGACTTTTGACTGGGGTGTGTCATCTTCAAAAAATTATGATCTAATTTCACAATTGTAGATCAACCCAGGGTACTAAGGGTAGAGGAGACCAGATATAAAACTATCTGTAATCATCCCCACTGCTGGTTTATTTTATCCTTAAATCCTTAAACTTCTTTGAGGGTTCCCATTCTGCTGAATGTTCTTCCCCTTCCAACAATAACTAATACCATAACCTATTTCTTTTCGTTATTCCATTAGTTATACTACATCCTTGCCAGTATAACATTTTAAACAAATCACCAGTGTACATTTCAGAGAGAGAAAGTTTCACCCTGGACAATTGGTTTGAAAAATGAAAATTCTAACTGCAGGTAATTGAGCATGTAGCAAATCCTGCTGAATTCTGCAAATCCTTGGCAGCATTAACTGTTTCTAGTGGAGCTACTGTGATCTCTACGATTAACCGCTCTATGAGATCATATGTTACAGCCATAATTGCTGCCGAGTACCTCCTCCATTGGGTATGTTTGTTTGCTTTTGTCTACAGGAGCTTCTTGTATCTTTCTTTCTTTCCTTTCTTGTTATTTATTTATTTATTTTATTCTATTTAACATGAGACTGATGCATAAAATCAAGCAGTGTTGTGTTTTGTTAATTGTAGTCTATAAAATGCTGCTAGTATACATGCTGTAGAAGTAGTCACACATTCTTTTCAATCATAGAGTAAGATAGGAAATGTTTTGTGTCCTTAAAGAGAATCTATCGGCACACATGTCCCACTTATGACTTGATATACACCGTATGGAAAAGCCAAAAGTCGCATAATTTGGCAATCTGAAGATTCCTAGCCATATCAATATATTGGCCTCTTCAATAATAGTCTTAAATGTAAAATCTGGGATGCTGTATGCAAGTAAATGTGAACAAGACTTTCTTTGAGCACGACCATGGGGCTTCAGATGGTATGCTACATATAGTACAATGTCTTACAATAAGAAACCAATTTTTTTGGAGTCCTGTGTTCTAGTTGTTCTTGTTAAAAGGAAACAAGGAAAAAAAAACAAAAAACAAAAAGTAAGGAAAGAAAGTTCTGCATTTAGGCTTTGCTGCTCAATAAATTGATATTAAGGTAGGTCTTTCTGGAAACCTAGAATTTTTTTAATTAGATTGTGCTACTTTGAAATGAGGGTCATTGCTTTGGTGAAATGGTAGTGGCTTGGGCAGTCAGCATGAAAATGCAGTTCCGAGTCTTGTGAGCAGCCACTTTGTGCAAAACAGCCAAAGGTTAGGTCTGTATCCGATCCACCCCGCCCAGCACCCCGTAGTTATGGGACCAGCACTGGGTAATGACCTCTTGAGATTGTGCTACTTTGAAATCTGATGGTGTTTTTAGTAGCAGTCCAAGCGGTTGGTTTACTTTTGAACAAGCATCCTTTGCTTTGCTCTTCTTTTTTGGACACATTTGGCATGGTGTATTTATGATTGGCCATGAAGAGAACTCATAGTGGAGAGATAATCAAGCAAACACAAATCGGTATTTATTTCTTTATTTTTTAGTGAGCCAGTAGGTATTAGTTGGTGGGTGAAGGCAGGTTCAAACTCACGTTTAGGTTTGAGGGTGAACCTACCTTATGTTGATGAAAAGACAAGCCATGACCTAACTCATCTGCAGAGTCAAGTTTAAAATGTTCTAAACTTCATACTATCCTTGTTGTTGTATATGCTAGAGCAGGTTGGTTCAGAAATGACCTGAACCTGTTTCAAGACACCATTGTTTGGGACTCAATAGTCGATACGGTTTTCATTGATGAAGGTCAGTGCATATGTACACTACCCACCCATTCAAAAAATTAATTACAACCCCATGTCCATGAAAGAGTTTCTGCCAAAAACTTTAAAAAAATGGTTCAATATGGTCGCCGTACAGTGGCTGTATGAGATTCATGAGCACATGCATGGCGTGATGTACTAATGTTTCATTTTGGATGCATGGTAGAACTCCATATTTTTTTATTTCATTTGTGAGGGTAGCATGAGACATAACAGTGGTCCCTGCTTAAATATTAAGGAACTGAGTTGGAAAATTTTCCTATGGAAAATAAAGAAGGGCGAAACAAATGTATGACTGGGTAACTGTGTTGATTTTTTTTTTTTTAAAAGATAATGTAATTTTTATTTAAAGATAAAACCGCAAACAGAAAGAGATAAGAGAATTGTATGAGAGATACAAACACCCCACCCAAATACAAAAAAAACATGGCCTCCCAGTGAAAGAACCACTCTTGGAATTCCACATCAACAAATTCCTGCAAAGAGGACAGCCAACAAAAGACCCAACACATTCCCTTGGATATAACTTAGTAGAAGATACGGGCATTTCTCTCCCTCCAAATGCACCAACAAACCGTCAAGGGAATGCAAAAAAATTAAAAAAAAATATTCACTCCACCACCAGATCAAGAAAAAAAAAGAAGGTGGCAAAGCCCATCTAACATGAAAAGGCCAAAGGAAGGAGGTCCACAGCAATGCTGCTAAATCACAATGAATAAAGAGACTGCTAATTGATTCAGCTTGACAGCAACACATAGAGCAGCGATTTGGCATCAGAATACCTCTAGAGATCAGACTGTCGACAGTGAGCACACAACCCCAATACATGAGCCATATGAAGAAAGCCATCTTCATTGGAATAAGAGGCTGCCACACAAACTGCATTGGAAAGGAGCTAGTTCCATGATGGGACAGAAAAAAAGGACTTCATAAAAAAAGGTCACTGCTTGACATCTTCCAGACCCTTATATCCTCGGCATCCCTGTCCACAAGGATACCAAATCCAGTCTGCCAAGCAAATCTGAATTTTCCCCAAGTTCCCAGTCATTAATATCCCTCCTAAAGTGGAGCTTCCAAGAGAAAAAAACTGCAACTTCTAATCATATTATCTTCCACCGATCCCCCCTTGTAGGTGGCTAACCCAAAAAGAGTGGGATACATCAAATTAAAAGTCGGGTTCCACCGAAAATCTAACCAGAATGCACCCTCTCACCTTTATTGACCTTGAAAGAAATAAGGTTCGAAAAGCATTCAATGCCCTTAGCAATACATTTCCATAAACTCAAGCCATAAGCGCCAGCAGGCAATCTGTAGCCCATCCCTTTCCAATTCTCCGTATTTGGCTGCAATGACCCGTCTCCACAAGCACTCTTTTTCGAGTCTGAATCTCCATAACCACTTGGCCAGCAGCGCAATGTTCATAAGTCTGAGAGACTTCACACCCAAACCACCATTCGCCATGGGGCTGCACATGTTGGACCAGTTGATAAGATGAAATTTGTGCTCCCCTTCTTTGTTATGCACAGGAAATCTCTCTGCAATTGTATGTTGACTTGTGGTCTACACTTGCATATTTTATTATATACATATTAGTAAGTGACATACAGTTACATACAACAGCCTCTCAATTCTTGGATCACTTCCCATTCAATTCTCTAAATTTTTCTTCTCACTTCTTCATAGGTTTCCACTCATTTCCCCAAACCACTTGTTTCGCTGTGCTTCCCAGATGTGTAAAATACACTCCCACTACTTGGGGAAGCGGAATGGAATTAGCTTCCCTGCAACTATGGTTTAGGCCTATCACTCCACTCCTCAAGCAGGTGTATATATCGACCATGCCCAGTGTACCAATAATTTCATGATGTTGAGCTAAAGCTGCAGCTTTGGTAAGGACTTCTGCTCTTTGATTCTTTGTTATATCAATTGGCGAATTATTTTAGTTCCCACCTTTTCACGAATAAAATGCCTATCAACGTTAATAAGTTTTATCAATCATGCTAGACTAGATTATGAACAATGTTAACAGTAGCCTTACTGTTGTAGTACAACTTCATTTCTAAATCTAATTGGAAACCCAAGTTCTGCCAACAATATCTTTATCCATGATTTGTCACAAGCTCCATGAGCGATGATCCTGTACTTTGCTTCAGCATTGGACCAAGTCACCACTGATTGTTTCTTGCTTTTCCATGTAACTAAATTTCCTCCAACAAGTATACCTGCCTCTTTGTAGCCTTGTTGGTGACACATTTACCTTATCAAGGTCAAAGGTTCAAGGTTAGGTATCAGCAAAAAAAAGTATACAGTGTACAGAAGTAAATCTTTGGTTTTTATGATTAATCATGCCAAGTTCACACTAGTGTAACCCTTTATAGACAAATGACCATTTTTGCGAATAAGTAACCCCTTTCTAGGAGAAGCCTTAATATATATCATCACTCTCTTACTTGTAACCAAAATTACTTGAGCAGTTTCCCATTTTCGCAATCAAGCTTAAGATTTGCTTCCATCAGTGTGTCTGCTAGCCTTGCACCCAACTTCTCTGTGTCTTGCAATAAGTCCATACTTCCTTTGAGAAGTGAAAATGCCTTTTTTCTAACTACAGCACTTCAATTCCAAGGAAAAATCTTAATGAATTTCGATCTTTATATTCCTTTGCAAGAAATGTTTTGAGCTTCTGAATCTCTATGGGTTATCATCAGTTACAACTATGTCAGCCACATACACAATTAAGGCAGCTATAATAGTGGTTTCCAAATGCTTCATGAACAAAATATGATCAGCATGACGGGGCTTATACTCATACTTTTTCACCACCCCAATGAACCTCTCAAACCAAGTTCGAGGAGATTGTTTAAGTCTATACTTGAAGTCTTAGAGGTTGTGCCATATAAACTTCTTCTATAAGGCCTGAGAAAAATTGCATTCCTTACATCTAATTAGTGAAGTGACCAAAACAAGTTGGCCATTAGATAGAAGAATTTCAATTGAGGTGATCTCTGTAATTGGTGTCAACTTCTCTTGATAACTGAGTTCATACATCTATGTGAATCCTTGGCCACCGACCAAGCTTTAAATCTATTAATTTGTATCAGCCTTTTGCTTTATTGTATATACCCCCTTGCACCCAACTAGTTTTCTTTCTTTCTTTCTTTTTTTTTTCTTTTTTGGTGAATCACCCAACTAGTTTCTTATTCTTAGGAAAATCAACCGATCCCCAAGTCTTGTTTTTTGGAAGATACTTCATCTTTTCCGACATAACTTGTTTCCACTTCAGTGTTTTAATACTTTTATCACACTGGATTGAAGATACACATAGCACAAATAAAAAACAAAGGCTCAAAGAGATGATGACAATGAGTCATAAATAACAAAATGAGAAATGGGATAATTGTGATTATGTTTTCCTTTGCAGAGAGCAATAAGGATAGAAGAAATTGGAGGAATAGCTCTGAATTAGTTTTCAATGAAGAGGTTGTTTTACTAATGTACAATTTACCTTTGGGCATCTAGAGTAAGTGTTGAGATATATTGGGAGTAGTATGGTTCAATTGATTGTATACATGTATATGTACGGTATACCTATTATTATGGTATACTAACTTTTTAATGCATATAAATACATACGTATTGGGTGTGAGCAACACTCATACGATTCTCTCCAATTCTCTACTCTTCTCTTTCTCTTTCTCTCTTTCTTCTTCTTTTTCGTGTCTTAGATCTACAATACAAATTTTAACATGGTATCAAAATAGGTTTGGTCACGAGTTCGAATCCTGGTAGAAGTATTTTTCCCAAATAATATTATGTGCATGTATACGCGTTGTATGGACCCGTGCTTAGCTCCTTAACTGTGTTCCCAAGAGAGAATAGTGTTCCTCTAGGTGGTGTTGAAGTATATTAATTTGTAGATCTCCTAACACCTTAAGGTTTTTAGAGAGTTAGTTAATTTATTGTCAACTTGGTATCAGAGCCATCCGGAAGATGACTAAGAGATACGGACAAGGAAGACGAACCAAAATCCCTGCTGAAGTCAACATTCGTATGACTGACATCAGCATGTTGTATAGGTGTCAGAGGTGATTGGAGGTATGGTTCTGGTCGGAATCACCTAAGGGGATTTATGGTTATTTTAAGACCCATTAGTGTTTTTTTAGAGGTTTTTGGAAAGAATAAAAAAAAAACCCAAAATCGATTGAACTTATCGATCCGATCATCTAGGTTCTTTGTGTCAATCAATCACAAGTGGATGGACTGTTTTTTCATAAGGAAATTTTTGAAAGTGGTCCCATGAGATTTGGTTGAATATTAAAATCGCGGTGTCGATTTTTGCTCTCCGATATTAACATCAAATAGAGAATGGTTTAAAAGAATTTACTCTACCAAGCTCCATTAAATTATGGTCTGTATGTCCTAAGAATTGGTTCAAAGTCAAAAAGACACCGGTATCATTACATTCAGTTTTTGTTGGTTCAAATCCAAGTTAATTTTGATTTTATTATTTGTATTTTGAATCTGTGGGGAGATTGTTGTATTTTGAAGATTTAAAAACCCTGGACCAAGCCACAAATTTGTGGATCAGTTTAAAGTCTGGACCGAGCTATAAAAATGTGGATCGTCCAACCTAAACCCAACCATAAAAATGTGAACCGGTCTAGAACTCTGGACCGAGCCACAAAAATGTGGATTTGTCTGGAGTTGCAATTTTCGAAATAAATGGTAAAAACACGAATGGTGTTCATGGGGAAGCGTGCGGAAGTGCCAAAGATGTCTATAGACATCTATGTATGTCGTCTCTTATACCAATGGACACCTAATCTATAGACAGTTCTTAGTGTCTCTACAAAATCTATAAATATTTGGGGTGTTTTCATGTTAAAGCATACTTGAAAATTTTCTCTATCTTCTCTCTCTTTACTATGCTTTCTTGTTTTCTTTTGCAAACACTCTGTGGCTTGTTTGCAAACGTGATTGAGTATTTTAGAGTTATATTTGATCGGGTTTGAATCACACTCATTGCCATTCGCTGGAGGACTTTTCAAACTGTGTGGGTTGGAGAAGCCTATGTCATTTAATCTTGGGATGGTCGTCTATTATACCCTATCACGCTGATTTGAGGGAGGCAAATACTGTTAAGGACAATGCCCTTTGGCACGCCTCGACAAAAATCAATAAGTCTTTTCCCTTTTTTTCTTTATTAGTTTGATTCTCTGCAACAATCTTGTTGGTTCTCTTCAACAGTAGATTGAATAGTTTGGTTTATTCTTTGCGAATTCTACAAATGCTTGAAGTAGTATATTTGGATAAATTAATTGTTTGAATTTTGAGATCATTGCAACATCGAATTCTTGTTTTATATAGGATTTCTGCGATTGTTTAATAACAAGAACTTCATGAATCAGTTTTAAAATCCCAAGAATCTTGGAACAGATTAAAAAAAAAAAAAAAACTGTTTGATTCATCAGGGAAAAAAATTCGATGGATCCTAACCATATTAATCAAAAACTATTTTTTCTCCCGGAATCAGTAGGATGGTTATAACACCATCAAAGAAGGTCCAATAAATTAGGGAAAACTCACCACAAATTTCCATAAATTATGCTCTTTTACCTGGTATCATTCCCTACACTTGTAATTTTTGGGTGTCTCTAGACTCTGTACAGCTGCTGTAGTCAGC